>JACERP010000722.1:0-40899 GCA_014080715.1 Scenedesmus sp. NREL 46B-D3 | reverse complement strand
GCACCAATGCTGCTGTCGTCGCGCCCACTCAACCTCCTGCAGGGCTGTGTGTGGTCGTGTGCGCTGGACCCAAGCGCCACGCTGGCTGCCACCGGCTCTGCTGACTTCAGTGCAAAGATCTGGGATGCGCTGACAGGCATGGAGAAGGCCACGCTGCAGCACAGCACATCGTGCGCACCTGCTGCTTCTCACCCTGCAGCGGCAAGTTGGTCACAGGTGCGCGCGCATGCGTGCGTGCAGCTGGGCAGAGGCCGTGGAGTCTGGTTGGGTGGACGCAGCTGGGGCTTCATACGGTTGAGGGATGCAGCCAGACCTATGCACGAACGTGGTCACTCAGTGGCAAGCTGGGGACAGCTGCTGAAGTGTGCTTGCAGTGGCAGCACCTTGAGCTGCTGGTTGGTTTGAGGCTGGCTTTCAGCAGCTCAAAGCGACGATTACTGGTTGTGTTTGCCGTGCTTCACTTAGCAGGTGGTAACATGGCAGTTGGCTGCAGCTGTTTGCTGGTGACAGCGCCCATGGCAGGCTCTTTTTTTTTTCAGCAGCTGCCTGACTGTGCTGCGTGCATGCCCCTGTGTCTTAACGCAGGTGGCCACGAGAAGCTGATGCGGCTGTTTGATGTGGAGCGGCCAGAGGCGGCGCCGGTGGAGCTGACCGGCGCGCCGAGTGCGATCAAGGCGGCCGTGTTTGTGGGCCCCAGCGACAGCCTGCTGGTGTCGTCGACGGGCGACACCGCGGGGCTCACGGTGTGGGACGTGCGGGGCGGCGCGGTCGTGCGCAGCATGCCCACGGACGGGCCGGTGACGTCGGTCGACGTGAGTGTGCGCAGCCTTGGTCAAATGCATATGTGCGAGCAATACCGCGGCGCCTGCGGCAGTGTAGGGTGTGTTCGACCTGTTTCTTGAGTGCTTGTAGGTTTCAGTGCCCTGGCTTGTTTGTGGACAGCATGTGTGCGCAGTTTCACTCTGGCGGTACTCTGTGCGTATCCCGCTCTGCAGCTCAGTTGTGTCGTGCGACACGTGTTGTCCTTCGACTGTCGTGCTGATCCAGTGCGTGTATCCCGTTGCGGTGTGCAGCTCACGCACGATGGGCGCTGGCTGACCACCACCGACAACCGCAACACCATCCGCGTGTGGGACACTTTGAAGCTGGATGCGCCAGCCAAGGTGTTCACGGTGTCGTACCCAGCAGAAGCGGCCAGCTACTGCCCATCCAAAAACAGGTGGGCAGGGGTGCCTTGCATGCTTTGCCTGCGCTGTCACCCTGTTGTGGTGTCTGCATGACGCTGATGCGCCGGGCTACCAGCTGGCACCTTGCAAGGTGCCGTGCGCCCTGCACAGGTGGCCAGCTAGCACCCCTTCAGCTCATGTACACGGTGGAGTTGAGCTGCTCCCGCTGTGCCTGTGTGTTGCAGTGTTGTCAAGGACACGGCACTAGCATGCAAGCAAAGGAGTGTGAGGTTGTATAGCATCCACTGCTGTGCACATCCTATGCCTTGGTTGCGCTTCAACTTCACTGTACTGGACACCCAGCCGTTACCACCAAGGCCCATGATCGACTCGTGGTTCATTTGCTGCCACTGCGGCTGCTGCTGCTGCTGCTTCTAGGTTTGTTGCTGGTGGTGAGGACATGTGGGTGCATTTGCACAGCGCAGATGGTGCTGGTGCCGAGCTGGAGGTGAACAAGGGCCACCACGGGCCAGTGCACACCGTCAGGTGAGTGCCAGGCACATGGCGGCCACCGCTTGCAGCGCTGGTGGTGAGGCTCGACTATCACGATGTGTGCCTCAGCAGCAGCTGCAGTGTATGCAAGCCAAGCTGGGGTGCGGCTAGCAGTGCCAGCAGGGTTGTTCAAGTATTGCATTTGCTGGGTAGCTCGCAAAACTGCTGCTGCTGCTGCTGCTGCAGGTTTGGTCCTGAGGGCAAGGAGTACGCATCTGGCTCCGAGGATGGCACCATCCGCATTTGGCAGACAGACTGGCTGGAGTCCCAGGCAGGCCTGGCAGATGGAGCAGCGCAGGTGGCAGTGAACGCGGTGGCGCCGCCTTACGCGAATGGTGCGAAGGCCTGAAGCGGGCTGTGGTGGCAGCCTGTTTCCTGCAGTTGGGCTGTCCAGCTGTCGTTGGTCAGCTGGTCCGCTGGAGCCAGGGTGGGCTGCTGGCGTCAAGTGTCACAGCAGCACATGGCAGCCTGACTGGCAGCAGGTGCTCCCTCTGCAGCTGTAAGCAAGCTTCTTGTGGGGTTGCGGATCAGGCAGCCAGGGACCCCTTGACCTGCCGAAGTGTGTCTGCAGCAACAGCTGCAGCTCACTTGCCAGGTTTTCCTTTTCGCGGTCTTTTGCTGCCGCGCGTCGATCGCCTTCCCATTGTGTTTTGTGAGGTCAAACAAGGTCCGTTGATCCATTCTACTGTTGCGCTCTTTAAGGGTAATTCGTCCGGGGAGGAGCTACAAGCATCGGCCAGGTAGATGCGACGCATCGGGCAGCAGAGCATCTCAAACTGCTGCTATAGGATCGCGTGTAGTCGCATTCGCCCAGCAGGCTGCTTGAAGTGACATCCGTATCTAGGAAGGCCCGCGATTAGTGCTCTGAAACGGTTGCTCGGGTCAAAAGCTGACGCTGGTTACGCTCTCCAGCATAGGACACAACATGCAGCAAATGGAGGTGTTGCCTTCAAGGTCAGATACGAAACATCGGCGACTTGACCGGGCAGCTGCTGTGCTGTTCCATAGAGCTGGCCTGCTGTTGGTGCTGGTGCTGCTCTGTGCTAGTGGCAGTATGAGGCTGCGGGTTTGTGCTAGCTCATCTTCTTTTGACATCAAGGAGCACCTCAGCACGAAGGTGAGGGTCTGCAACTTGTCCGTGCACGGCATCTGTGCTGTCATCAACACCAGGCCTACGCATGGTAAACAACAGTTCATGGTTGAAAGCATGCAAAAGCATGCTGCCAGCTGATGATGATTTTGTCAGATGCACAGGTGAGCTTCCTGCCCACGCCTGAGCATAGCAGGCTGCAGCAGGTTGCAATGCACATGGCCTGCAGAGACCACTGTGTCTGTGGCAGCTATCAGATGCGTTCCTG
Organism: Scenedesmus sp. NREL 46B-D3; assembly: GCA_014080715.1. Lineage (NCBI taxonomy): Eukaryota > Viridiplantae > Chlorophyta > Chlorophyceae > Sphaeropleales > Scenedesmaceae > Scenedesmus > Scenedesmus sp. NREL 46B-D3. Next base: position 37,823 of record JACERP010000722.1, on the reverse strand, counting down.
CAAGCATTGATCCTCAATTGGACGCCCTCAAACACACCTGGTAGGATTGACCGTCCATCTGTGCCTGCTGGCTGTGTGCCTGCAGGCACCATATGTGCACAGGGTGCGTGTGCAGGGTGCCCCATCCCTGTATGATGTGCCTGACCCCTCAGGGTACAAGCCCGTCTTCCTGTACCTGCTGGCTAGACATGGCAGCAGATGGTGAGCAGCAGATTGCGGTCTCATGCAGGACCTTTGAGCAGCAGTTTAGGCCACAGGCCCATGTACATTGCAAGCCAGCTAGGCGTGTTTGCCATGTAAGCAGCGAGAGCCAACGACAGAACATGCTCACACGTATCTGGTGCACTGCGTTACCGCAGCACGGGGTTCAGCAGGCTGTGGTTGCTCAATATGTGCACGCGGATGCTCGAAGCCGAAATGCACTGAGGTGCTCTCTGGTTCAACTGAAGGACGCGTGACACCGCAGGGGGACACACCAGCTCTCAGTCGGTTGCCCTTCCGCGGGGACCATTCACGGGAAGCTGCAAACCCTACAGCAGCATGCATGCACGCTGGGCACATCATGATTGGCCAGGTGCAGCCACAACAACTGCTGCTGCCGCTGCTGCCACACCTGCAGGCCGACTGCGAAGCGCATGAGGCAGATCAACAGCCTGCAGACGCTGTTCAGGGCTGCGCACAGCACTGACCCCACCCTGGCCTGGACGAACAACTGGACCTCACCAGTGGCCGACGTGCCATACTTGGCTGGGGAGCTGCACCCTGAAGGTGATGCAGCTTGGCTTGTATGAGCAGCAGCACTGTAGCCTAGCAGGGAAGCCAAGCAACGGAAAGCAGAGCCACTCGACCCCCTCATGCGACGCTGCCCATGCAAGCATTGCTGACGCCACATTAATTTGTACTATCTGTAACGCATTGGTGCAACATGACCCAGCACTGAAGCAGGCACGGCAAGCACAGCAGACGCCCCCGGCCAAACACCCGCATTCAAGCACTGCTGGCTTCCCCCACTGCATCATGTTTGAGACTAGCCGCAATGTTGAGCACTTGAGGAAGCATGCAGAGGCCAAATGAGTCGCGCTGGGAGCACCAGCCCTACCGCGTTTAGGAAGCACAGGTTGAGGGCTATGCACGCACCCGCTTGATCAACCAGTGATCGGTGGCCCCGTGTGGCGGGAAACATCATTGTGTGACATTTGATACTCTCAAAGTTCGCGCCAACTAGAGGTACGCGCCCCGTCTCTGTTCACTTCAAGGTGCAAGCGGCGCCGAGCCGATGGCACTGCCAGCCGTATGCGTGCTGCGAGATGTGCGTGTTGTGCTGGTGTGTGTGTTGGCGCTGCCCAAGCCACACCACAGCTGCCTGCGTGCGTGGTGCGTGCGTGCGTGCAGGCGAGGCTGAGCTGGAGGGCCTTGCCAGGCGGCTGCGGGGCCGCTTCCCCGGCCTGGCAGCGGGGCCATACGCGCCTCGCCGCCACCCCATCATATCGACACAGGTGAACACAAACAATCTTGCAGGAATTCAGCATGCAGAACAGAGTATCATCTGTGGCGGTGACTATAGCTCAGACCATGGCTTTGTTACTGCGGTAGTGATTTGGGCGTTCTATCTTCATCATGCGCAGGTGCAGGCTTTTTGGGCCGCACCCAGGTAGTGGTGTCTGTCGTGGCGCATCAGGGCCGGGCATGCTGGTGGCCTACCAACCCCACCTGAAAGGTGCCGGCCGGATCAGCCACGGCCGGTCAATGGCATGTGCAGCCCTGCTGAGCATTGTGTGTTCCACTGCTGCCTGGCCTGCGTTGTGTGCTGCGTGCTGTGTGTCTTGGCCTGCTGCCTGACAGGTGCCGCGTGCTGCACAGTCGGCCAGTGCGTTTGCACTTGGGTTCTTTGGACACAGCGTTGGCAGCAGCGGGACACACCAGCCCCTGCAGCAGCAGGAACAGCAGCAGTCCAGCAGTGGACATCAGCAAAACAGCCATCACACTCGGAGCACAAGCAGGACCGACGCAAGCAACCCCAGTAGCAGCAATGGCGACGCCAGCAGCAGCAGCAGCAGCAGCTCTTGGTCAGAAGTTGTTGGCAGCTGGCGGCCACAACCTGTCGCCATCAGCATGCTGCCAAAGCGGCATGATCCAGTGCTGCGCTTTTTTGAGAGCTGCAAGGGTTACAGGGAGCATGAGGACAGAGCACTGCGGTGGCTGGTGAGTGTTCATGGCTGGGTTTCAGCCATTAGTGTTTTACTTTGGAGACAAAGTGTGAAAGCGTCACATGGTGTGAGCAGGCGGCTATGCTGCAACAAACAACAGAAAGCTGCGAATAGCTCAGCTTAAACTCATCAATCGTTGTGTACTGTGCTTGTCCAGCACATTATTGGTGGCTCATTGGCAGATGTAGCCTGATGACATGCATCGTGGCTACACGGCTGCAAGGCTGCCATCTTGAGCTGCGTGGGAGCTTAGTGCCCCACCACAGCCGGCCTTCGGCTGAGTTCGTTGAGGGTGGGGTGGGGTCCACATACCAGTTAAAAACAGTGCGGCCGCAGAAGAAGAGGGGTTACATGGTGTGCACAGGCGACTACGTAGCAACAAACACCCAAAAACAAAAGTGCCGCCGCCATAGAGGAGGGGTTATATGGTGTGCACAGGCGACTGCGTCGCAACGAACACCCGAAAACAAAAGTGCGGCCGCCATAGAAGAGGGGTTACGTGGTGTGCACAGGCGACTACGTCGCAACGAACACCCGAAAACAAAGAGAGCTGCTAGAAGTTCAGCGGGAAAACAGACTGTCACCCAAAAGAGGCCCACCCCGAGAAAGCCTCTGTGTGTGAGACATGACACGTGGCTCTGCAGGCAGAGTGCGGCCGCCGAAGAAGAAGAGGGGTTACATGGTGTGCACAGGCGACTGTGTAGCAACGAACACCCGAAAACAAAGAGAGCTGCTAGAAGTTCAGCGGAAAAACAGACTGTCACCCAGAAGAGGCCCACCCCGAGAAAGCCGAGAGTGCGGCCGCCGAAGAAGAGGGGTTACATGGTGTGCACAGGCGACTACGTCGCAACGAACACCTGAAAACAAAGAGAGCTGCTAGAAGTTCAGCGAAAAAACAGACTCACCCAAAAAGTGCGGCCGTCGAAGAAAGAAAGGTGTGCGGGTCCGGGATTTCAAGCACTGCAGTGCGCAGTACACGACCTTTGAATGGTCTACCCAGACTCCTCTCCTCTCCGGGTAGGGGGTAAACCACCGAAACCCCCCTACCACTCGATTGGGCGACAACGTGGGTGGGCCGCACCAATGAGCCGCTCGAGTATTTTTGAGCGCTTTCGACTTCAGCGAGGTTCGAACCCGAGACCTCGAGATTAGGAGCCAGGCTCTCTAACCACTGAGCCACGTGTTTAACGTCCCGCCGGACGGCCGTCTTGATTGAGGAGAGTTACATGGGTGTGCACGTCGGAGACGGAACACTTCGAGGACTGCAGCGCGCAGGACACGAGAATGAACCACAAAAAGCCTCAGAGAAGCAATTTGCAGCTTCCTCACCGGGTGTTCGTTGCGACGTAGTCGCCTGTGCACACCATGTAACCCCTCTTCTTCTCGCTTCCTCACCCAAAATAAACGGCCGTCTGATTGAGGAGAGTTACATGGGTGTGCACGTCGGAGACGGAACACTTCGAGGACTGCAGCGCGCAGGACACGAGAATGAACCACAAAAAGCCTCAGAGAAGCAATTTGCAGCTTCCTCACCCAAAATAACACAAACTCTGCGCAGAGAAAAAGCATCAGGACGTAACAAAAGGTGTCAATGTCAGCGAAATAGGATTGGAACATGCAGACATGGCAACAACTAGCAGGTACTGGGCACCTCGGTGCTCCTGCTTCAGGTGTTGAAGACATTGTACAACATGATGATCAACATGATCAAAACTCTCTGCTACCAGGACGCGCACAAAGCAACAGCATAACCCGCAGCGCCGTGGCACCACAGGCACCTGCCACCCTACTGATGTGTCTGGCAAGGCCACACCCCTGGCAATGGCACCTGCCCAACACACCTACTGGCTGACACAGGCTGCATGAGAGTACTAACAGCACAAGACATGCAACCACATGTAGCAAAACAGATCAAAGAGCAGAGGATGCAAGAAATAACCCCAATTCATGCTATGACGCAGAGGCCAAGTCCCTTCTTGGTGCTAGCTGCAGCCGGCCTTCAACCACGCGTAAAAAGGGGTGATCAGCTGGCACAATATCCAGCCAGGTCAAGGGTGCCGCCTTGATGACTATGAAGTCAACCAGCAGCTCCCAAAACCTAGCCACCGCCGCCTTCTTCTTCGTCTGCACCAGCTCATCAAGCTCCTGCTGTCGCCGCTGCTGAAGCTGTAGCTGCTGCTGCTCTCTGTGCTGCCTCACTGCCTCATTATGAGCCAGTTGCGCAGCTGAGGGAGTAGCAGGCTGCAACAACTGAGTGATAAGCTGCTGGTCAGCAGGTGGCGCCCGGGCAGGGCCACCTGCTGGACTGGCAACAAGGTAATGCTGCCTGTTTAGCACATGCTGTAGGTTGGCTGCCCTCCTGCCAACATCCATAGCATTGAAGGCCGCCAAACACACGACACGCCACACGCATGTGAGCACACTCCGCCCACCATGCGGCGGTTGCATGAGCCAAATATGCTGCATACTTAAAGCTGAGGATCCAGGCGTGCGAGTGCACCATGCTGTAGGCAAATTCTCCACTATGGACTGTACCACCGCTTGCGCAACAGGGCAGTGCCAGTAATGGTGGTCATACCCAGGCATACACGCACCACACAAGCAAGCACGCTGCACGCCCGGCATTCGAGCAGCAGTAGGTACACCATTCAACACCACACGCCAGAACACCTCTTTGATGCGGTTATCCCAGCGCAACTTCCACAGTTTACGCTGCGCAGCGGTCACACTACCAACACCATCCCTAGTCGCTGCTGAATTTGAGTTATTGAGTGCAAGGACCACAAACTGACGTTTCCGAGCCTGCTGCTCAACACGCAAATTACGCAGCTGCAAGGCGGTAGCTGTCTTCACGGACAGCCGCCTGATGGAGCAGGGCTTGCCTGCAGGCAACAAATACCAGCCAAGCCGTGAGACCAGCATGCATTCAACAATTTGTTCTGCCTCAGATGGCACTGCAGGAGCAGAAGGCAGAACAGCTGGCCATCCTGCTCTTGCTGCCTCGCTTGCAGCAGCTTGAGTCCATGCAAGAGGCACATTATACAGCAACAAGTTGAGGTCATCAAACTCGCCCTCAGCATTGCTGCTGTCGCATGGGATCAGAGGGTGGGGCAGTTTTGGCTTGTACCACACGTTCAATCACTGGCTGTCGAAGAAGAAGAGGGGTTACATGGTGTGCACTGGCTGTCGGGCTTCGAACGAGGGTTTTTAATATTAATTATATTAAATTACCTGCGACACGCCTCGGCATCAATCACCACACACGCTGCAGCGTGCCTCCTCCGTGGTGTAGGCGGTTAGCATACGAGGTTCTCACCCTCGCGACCCGGGTTCGAGTCCCGGCGGGGGAACGTTTGTTTTTCATCCTGGTGCTCCATTCAGGCACATTCAGCAGCTCTGCTTATGTTCCATCAAGTCAGCCTGGCAACTATTCAATTTAAGGTTGCATGTACGAGGCTGTGTGCCACTACACTTATAAATTCGAACCTCAGGCTTGGACTTGGCAGCAGGCCCATGGTGCTTGCCGTCACATCCAACCGACCGTGGCTGGGCTAAAAATCAACTGGAATTGGCGGATTTGTGCGGGTGCTTTCGATCGCCCAAACATTGAAGAAGAAACTGGGTACAAGTTTAAACAAACCCTCATGAGCGGAACAACGGCTCGCTGAGCTAGTGCCTGAGGCAGGTTCAGTCCTGTACAACTGTATTGTATTGTATTGTAATAGGACGAGTTTTTAAACGGCTCCTGGGCTCCAGGTAAATGCAAAAAAAAACTGCGCACCTCGAGCAATGCTGGACCAGGAGACCCCCGCCCAAGTTCTCCTGGTGCTCCGAGTGGGCTGCCATGCAGGCACGCATTCCTGCAGCAAGGCCTCAGATATCCAAACATACCTGTAGCGCAGAGAATTGAAGGGCAGAAGTGTCAAACGATTGCACACCCCGGGCGGGGAGGCACCGGGCGGGGAGGCACCCGTGACACCTGCGCACCACCTTGAAGTAGTCTCCAGTAGACCCCATGTCAGAGCCCGTCATGACAATAACACTTGCAGCAAAACGCAGCAGCAGCAAGAGCCACAGCAGATCAACAGCACCTCACCCGGTTGTTGGCAGTGTACAGCTGCAGGCCGTCGACACTGTACCACCAGTGGCGTGCCAGTATGGCTGGCTGGATGGCAGACTAGGTCTGTATTAGTCATGTCGATGCACTTGCTGTTTTACAAGTTGAGCGTCTTGTTGATGCAACACAGTAATAACATACAGTGCATGCAACCTCGCCTGTCTGACAAAGCTGCTGTGTTGTCGATGATGTGCCCTTCTGGATCCTAATCTGCATTGTTGCAGGCCCCTTGGTTGCACAGCCACTGGCGCAGCATCACCCCAGACCTTGAAGCCAAACTAGGCCTGACGCAAGGCAGCCTGACAGCCTGCCATGTGGATGCACTGTGGCAGCTGTGCACATTGGAAGCAGGCCTTATGAGCACAGACGGACACCAGGCCTGGCAGCAGCAGCAGCAGCAGCAGCAGCCGCAGGGGAAGCATGGGGGCGACGGCAGCAGCAACAGCAGCGGCAGCAACGCGTGTGGCCTGTTCAGCCAGTCAGCCGTGATGCTGCTGGAGTGGCTGGAGGATGTCCGGCTGTATGAAACGCAAGGCTATGGGGCAGAGGTGAGCGGGGCCAGCTCAGGCACCTTGGAGTGCCGGGCAGCAGTGCAAGCAGTGGATCGTGATGTGGAAGCACAACGGGGGGGTGGCAGGCGTTGCAAGCTGTTTGCGTCCGTGCTGCCGCCTTGCCGCCGGGAGCGCCGCGCTGCAGCATCCTCTGTGAAGCGCCCAGCGGCAGTAGCAGCGGCACTCTACAGGCGAATTCAGCATGGCTGCACCACAACGAGCTCCCAGCTCATACGCCTAGCTGCTCGCTTGCCCTCCTTTACACTCTTGCACTCAAAGCAAGGCTTTGCAGCCCGCATTTGATTACATTGTGGAAATGCATTCAGCTTGCGTCAGCAAGCGGTCTATAGCTCTTTGTTTCCCCTCCTCGCCTGGCCGCCTGCTGGGCCACCACTCAAGTGCAGGTGAACTACGGCATCGCAGCCCCGCTGCTGTCCGACATCGCATCGGCGCTCACCTCCGCCGCCACCGCCCACGCCACGGGCACGCAGCCGCTGCAGCGCGTGCGCCTGCACTTTGCGCACTGCGAGACGCTCACGCCGCTGGCGACGCTGCTCGGCCTGTTCACGCCTGGGGCTGCGGAGCGGCAGGACATGCCTGAAGTTCCCAGCGCGCGCACCCTGAAGGCCACCGTGAAGATCAGCGCGCAGCAGGTGGGTGGTGTGTGGCGGGCCGGGTGTGCCTGAAGTTCCCAGTGGACTGACCGTGAAGGGCGGCGTGAAGATCAGAGCGCAGCAGGCGGGTTGCTTAAGGTCTTTATTGGAAGTTGTCTTTGTTTTGTGTGTTGCGCAGTGAACATGCCTGCCACTTTTAAGATATCCTGTAGCCTGTGTGAGCAATCGCTGCAGGCGATGGCGCAGGTCAGCCATCAGCACAAGTGGCCATGCGAGGCCTCTGCGCCACACCTGCAGAGTGCCTCCAGCAGGCAGAGTGTCTGCAGCAGAGACTCTCTTAAGGGGGAAGGAGGGTATTTCATGTTCTCAGCACTGGGGGCATCCCCGCAGCTGAAACTTGGTTTGGTAACTCATTAGTGTGCATATAAATAAATAACATTACATTACATTACATTACATGCTCCACCCAACAAGGAGTGGGAACCCCGTTCAGGAGCCAACGAGAGGCTCATTGGGGGGGGGGGGGGGACCTCATAGAATATATCATCGTCATCAGAACAAACAGAAGAATCAGCAGAGAAAAATTCGTCCGCTGCATCGATCGCTTGAGCAACAGAAACCGAAGACAAGAAGGACTCAGGGTCCGCCTCCGGGTGGCAGGGCACCAAATAACAACAATGCACAAAGGCAGCCACAAGAGCAGGTTGTTGCCGCATAAAGGTCATCATATGCGAACCACCTGGCTGACAAGAGGCTATACTCCCCCACGTATGTGACAAACCTCCAAACGGTTCAAAAAGGCAAGCAAAACGCTCGCAAACTGGCGCGTATAAAGGACACTCAAAAACCATGTGAAACTCGTCCTCCACCAGACGCAAGTGACATCCAGGGCGTTGGCATGTCCGATCAGACCGCACCAAATAATATCCCAGAAGGGCCAAATCCCCAGGGTTCAGGCCGCTGCAGTCCCACCAACATTGGCAGGTGGTTGCTCTGTAACAGCTACTTACAGGCCCTGAGTGTTCAAATAACGAAACAAAACCGATATTCATGGTATTTAGAAGCATTCATCTGTCTTACAACACGACTGGGCGCGGGATTCTGCCGCAGCAGGCGATTGTCCTAGTGGGTGCCCAGCGCTGGCTAGCCAGCAGTGCAAGGTACCAGCAGACCAGCAGATTTATCTGCATGTGATAACCAAGCACTTCTGTGGCTGATTCCATGCACTTATGGCTTATTACTTGCTATTATTTGGCAGCGAATCACCCAGCTACGGTCGTGTGCACGGCACAAGAGCAGCATAGGGCCTCAAGCATGCAATGCCGCGCGTGGCATGTGGAGTGCCCGGGTGGTTCTCTCAATCCAAAACAGCACTTAAAATCATAGTACTGCGCGGGTTACAGCATTTGCTGTCTGAGTGTTGCAGTTGGGACCCCCTTGGTGTACGAATGGCGTCTTCTCGCTTTGATCGAATTTTGCTGCCCTTCACGCAAGGTCCATAAGCATATTTAACACCATATCAAACCCCTGTGAGCGCCCCGGCTGATATTTGATTGCCCAAATTGAGCACGAGTCGTCTGCTGCTCTCGGGAAGTCGGGTCGAATGCGCAAATCGGGCAATTGTTTTCCGTCCCGGACTGTGATCGATCGTTTTATACGATATCAATAATCATTCTTCAGTGCTCGACAGGTCCAGCAAAATTCGTTAGGCTGTGAGTGGGCACAGCAGGCTGACACCAGCAGGGCTCTGCAGACCCCAAGGCATGAGTCAAGCCCAGCCACATTGGGCGCAACGGAGTTGCAGCTATGCCTGAACACTGTTGAAACCTATTCATAGCATCCGCCACGCCTGTGGGCGCTTGTCCAGCACTCTCATAATTACTATCCTTCCCCCTTCACATGGCCTCGGGTCACAAGAGAGTCTACTGAACACGTGCAAGCCAGCTGCAGATGCGTATGTAGTGCGTAACATCTGCACAGCAGGTTGGTGACAGACTGGTGTGTTGCTGTGCTGCGTGCTGCTGCTTGTGCGGCAGGCTGAGCGAGACCTCCAAGCAGTTGATGAAGTCACAGAAGACCTACCCTTGGTGCTGCTGGAACAGCAGCAGCAGCAGCAGCAGGGAGAATTTCCGCGTGCAGTACTAGGAGGGAGCACTGCTGATGGTTCAGCGTCGCTGGCTGGCGCTGCAGCACAGCAGGCACCCCAAGAGAAGCAGCTGCTGCAGCCGCAGCAGCAGCAGCCAGAAGAGCAGCTGCAGCGACACAAGCGGCAGCGGCTGGCTGATGAGAGCAGCAGCAGCAGCAGCACGACAGCCACCACAGTGGGTGCAGCACCTACCCAAGGAGCAGCAGGTGCCACAAGTCCTGCAGAGGCCAACCAGCGAGCAGACCAGCAACCAACCCAACAGCAGCAGCAGCAGCAGCTGGGGCGCAAGCACAAGCATGGACCAGAAGTAGAAGGCTGCAGCTACAAAGGGGGTTCACTGGACCCTGGTCTACTGCTGCCAACCCCTTCAGGCTGGGCACCTATCTTCTCGCGAAGTCATGCAGACAGGGTTTGGCGGGGTGGCAGAGTTGCACCACTTGGGGCGAATCTGGTGCTGGTGCTGTATGGCAAGGTGCGAACAGATAGTGAAGCCAGCAACAGCAGCAGCAGCAGCAGCAGTGCGAGTTTGCAGGACTACCGACTGCGACTTGTGTACAATGAGCAGGTGTTGCCGCTCCCAGGCTGCAGGAGCAGCAGCAGCAGCAGTGGGCTAGATTGCAGCTTGCAGGAGTTTCTAGATGTGGTGGTTGGTGACAAGATCTCGTATGAGCGGTTTAGGCGGCTGTGTGATGGTGCTGACGGTTGGCTGGCAGCGGAGGATGTAGGGCATAGCTTGCACAGCACTCTCAGCAGCAGCAGCAGCAGCAGCAGCTTCAGTAGCAGTTGGGAGGGGCTGTCGGCAGTTGGCTTCCAGGACAGCCTGCAAGGCCTGCAACTGGAAACCGCAGATGGCTTGCCATTGCTGCTTCCTGCGGCATATGGTGAAGCGAGGCCTGCTGCGTGGTACTGACCTTCAAAGATCAGTTGAACCTGGGCGGCTTGCTTGGCCAATGTGTATTTTTGCGGGCTGACAACACTAGGGTTTGATAATTACTGACTGCTTGGTGTAGCTGGCAAGGTAACTGTACTGCCTGCTGCGTGCGCCATCTCAGATACTAAACTTTGTATCGAGAGTAAGCAACAAATCAACAATTAGTGGCGCGAACATCGACAAGATCAGTTGCAAGGACTGCAAGCGAGAGCTTCCCTGGTCGTTTCTGGAAAAGCACACGCTGTTGAATCTTGGAGCAGTGCGTTCATTTGACATCGGCGTCACATATGTTCCGTTGGATGAAGGCAGGCAGCACTGCATAGCGCGGTGCGACGAGTGCGTCAAGCTGAAAGGGGTGAGCACCTTGCAGTGCACCATGGAGCTGTAACTCAGTCAAGTGCACTGATCAAAAGTTCCGGAAGCAATACTTTTATCACAGGGAGCAGCAGCTTCGGCGATGGTGACAGGTAATGTCAACGGCAGCAGCAGTACTGCGGCAGCAGCAGCAGCATGGTGACAGAAGCAGTGCAGCAGCAGACGCAGGAGCCACTGCTCTGCATTTGTAAACGTCTTATAACCTCTCCTTCAAGTTCTCTGCATCCGATGAATAGCCGACGTCTTGACGTGCTGCACGGCTGCCCACGCTGCTGCTCACAGCCAGACATGGGGAGCACGCCAGGAGAACGGCCTTGCACAGTACCTGGGCCATTTCCTAGGCCGAGCAGCAACCCTGCAGCATCACCAGTCCCAGCTGACAGCGCCAACAACAGCAGCAGCAGCACTGACCTGCCACTGCCGGCAACCGCAGCAGCGGCTGCTTGCCTCACTGTGAAGCAGCTGAAGCAGCTGCTGCGGCAGCACAGCGTGTGCATAGCCGGGGCGGTCGAGAAGGGTGATCTGGAACAGCTGCTGGTGCAGCATCTGCAGCTGACATGAGGCGTTGCAGCAGCTGAACAGTGCAAAGGTTTGACAAGATACGAAGAGCGCTGAGGGCTGCGCACGACGGCAGCTTGATGAGCCATGTAGCCAAAGGGGGATGAAAGCAAGAGATGGCAGAGCCCCGCTCAGCATGCAAATAGTTATGCCCTTGCCTAGTTCTCCAAGTTGTGTTCCTGGTACTTCAAGTTGTCTCGGCCGGCAGTCATGCATCCTGACAGCAGGTACCTGCCGGTGTTGAGCTGTAGGTGCACTGCGGTATAGGCAGGCGTTGACACAAGCATCACCTCCGCCTGATGGCGCGCTTTGTGGTGAGCACGCAGCAGAACTGCAGCACATCGTGCGTATGGTGCTGCTGGTGTGGCAAGTGTATGCGCTGCACATGGTGCTGAGGCATGCTAGCGCCGCATTGTTTCAAGCTGCCTTGTCAAGGTAGGACTCGGCACTGGTATGCAAAGCACTGGAGTCCATTGTGAGAGCTCCAGGCCGCGAGTGCGGCAGCAATGTACATGCTGCTACAAGCAGCACATAACAGGAAGTCAGCGCCTGACGGGCATCAGCACATGGCAGAAAGCTCGCTGGAACTCCGCATGCGATGTTGCAGCAGCATGCTTGCTACTGGATGCAGCGGCCTACCTGGGAAGGAGAGGGCTGTTTGTAGTGCTTGCCATGTCGGCTTGTGTGCTGCGTCTTGCTGTTCTACTAGGTGCTGGCACCTGCCAGGCATAGGTCTGCTGTACTTTAGTTAGCCTCATGTACACTCACTGCAGGCGGCACCTGCTAGCTCAGTGGGCGCAACATGTTGAGTTGTACAGCGCTGAAGCCTTCAATGGATGTCGACGGCAGTGGTGGCACATTGCTCGGTTGCAACTAAGCGGTTGGTGCAGTGTTCGTTTTGCTTACTTTAGATGTCTTTTTTTACTTTAAATGTCTGCCAGGCGCCTGGCAACCCGGCTTGCACGACAGGCACCTTATGTGTGAACGACACATCACTGCATGCATGCCAACTTGGCTCATTGAATGAGTGCGCCCCACAGCCTACCCCTCCCGCATGCAGATCTTGTGCAGCAGTGTGGCGGTTAGCCGTGATGAATGTCTTGAGCATTGCGTGCCAACAACAGCTGCTGTTGCTTGTTTTGCGGTTGCCGATGATCACAACAATTCTAGGGACTAGATGCAGGCGGCAATTGCGAGTGCAGCAGTTTCAGCAAAATCTGGAGCAACCATACATAAAGGCCCATCATCATCATCATCATCATCATCATCATATTACCCATTTAAGCCATAGCCATCGGCCCCGCGCCCCACCGGGGCGGAAAGAGGAGGGAGCACTGCTTCAGAATGTTTGCATGCATTGCGCACATCCCAAGACTTGACAATACATGGTGGCTGTGGCCCAGTATAAAATTGTTAATATGAGCAGCAGGACTACAACCCAGCAGGCCCTGAGGGCAGCAAAGCAGATGAAAGCAGAGCCCCCGTACCTGATGCAAGACCGCGCATGCTAGCAACGCACGCTGTACCCACTGTGAAACGCAGTAGCTAAATGCACGCTGAAGTGTGAGCTACTTGACTGAATGTGCTGGTAAGTTGCACTCAGACCAGGCTGGACTCGTGTCAACTGCTCCGTAGCGCTACGGACGCTACCTGCTCACACTGCTGCAGCATGGTGCTGAATTTAGTAACGGCTGCACCTAGCGCCAGGATCCTGTGTAAGAATGTGTCAAGGCGGGCTACCCAAGCAGACTACATGCCTGAACACCTCATGGCGTGCGCAATGCCACCGTTCGCCAGATTCTTCTCAGTAGCACAAACACATACTTCTGCACATGCGCCAAACAAACGCAGGCTTCCTTCCCAAAAGCTCAGCCCTGCCACCTCCCTGACTGAGCACTCGCCGCTGCAAGTCGATGCAGCACTGCTGCATTGACCCGCTGACGACTGCAGACAAAGCAGAGCCCTAGGGAGGCGCGGCTGCCTTCCTGCTGCCCTGTAGGCTACCTGCTGCCATGACTGCTTGCAGTTCAGCATAACTTGGCCAGCTCGACATACTTGCAACCAGTAACTAATTGCCGCTGGATGCGCAGCGTGCATCCAGCCCACCGCACTGCGAAAGCCTAGGGACAGTCAATTAGTGCCACCAGTAAGCTGTACACACTGCTGTGTAGCTGTGCAGCACCGGCTGCTGCAGTACCTTACTAGTACTCATTCGTGACAGCGCGGCCTGAAGCTGCAGCCACCAGCTTGAGACATGTCTGTACCATCAGCTATTGTTGTGTATGTCAAGCGTGCCTGGCCGACGCGGATGGCCCCTGTCAACTCCAGATCATTGTAGTGATCAGAGCAAGCGCGCCTTGCTGTACGCTTCATGCTTGCCACATGCCCCGGTTGGCCGCACAACAGCAGTCAGCTTACCAAAGTCTTTTATCATGCCGCTGCTGCTGCAGCAGCTGCTGTTTCAGGCATCTGCTAGCTGTTCACTCCTCATCGCCAGCCCACCCCCAATGTTGACCGTCATGCCCTCAGGCACCTCAGCCTCCTGGCCATACCTGCAGCCGCAGCGCACAGCAACAACCACAGCAGTAAACTCAGCAGCTCGAACTGTACCCGAGATGCAAGATGCGCGCGTCAGTGAATCCTCTGAACCATGAATGCACCCTCGGGCGGGGCAGCTCCTGGCCGTACCTGCAGCGCGGCAGGGGCAGCATTGCAAGTAACAATCGGCGGCTGGAGAATCTGAAAATGCGAATGAAGCGGCTGGATAGTTAAGCCAGAGACATGGACGATGGCCTCAGGCGACTCAGCCTCCTGCCACGAAACTGGCAGGATGCGTCAGCACAGCAAAGGAGAGTCAAAGAGCAGGTGATCTCCTTCCAACGCTGCGGTTATACTGTGGTTTGCGCGATACACAAGCAGCCAGGAGTATGGTCTGAACCTTGTTGCAATACCTGACGTTGAATGTGTGGTGTGTTCAGCGTGCGGTCAGTTGTCACGTGATATTCAAGCAGGCCACTTGCAAACAAACTTGCCAACCAGTTACACCTTGGATTGGACACTCGCAGCAAAACGCTGCCGTGCACTGCTGAGGATCCATGTTTGAACCTGTTTTGTAACAGATGGTGTTGCTCTGTTGTGTTTCTGGAAGTCGTAGTGTCATCACTGCTGAGCAGCAGCATGGTGCTGCCGGCACCAGCACTCCAAGAGCCCAATTGTCTCCTGGCACGTTGCTTGGTGCGGTGTGATGTCTGAGCTCAACAGTAATCAATTTGAAGACAACTTGTCTGGAACCTCAGCATTGCTTACGGCAACAGCTGGTGATCTCCTAGAAAAGGATGGCCAGCGACTGCTTCTCAGAGGCGGCCTGCCGTCCAATGAAAGGGATTGCAAGAAGACATGTTACACATTTCAATGCAGCAGATGCGTTACTCACATGCTAAAGTGGGGCCCCCGCCACCAACAAGACGGTATCATATGGAGTATGTAAAGCGATTGAACTCACAACAGTGAGGCAGCTCATATATGAGTATATACGCCTGCGCATGCTGTTGCCCCGTGGCTGCTCTTGAACCAAACCCCTGCCTCCCACCAAGACTGCCGAACAGCTCAGCTGCTACACAGCATTCCCGCGTTCACGTGTGTCGTTCGTTACAAACAGGGGAGGACGCGGGAAAATGACAGGCAGTCAGCAGTGAGGCAGGAACTGGTCACTCGCCAGCACCTGGGCAGCCCGCCCCTGCAGGGTGGCAGTCTGACGTTTGTCACGCTTAATATTTAAACATTCCCGCAATCACAGTTTGGATGTTACACGACGAAAACAGCGCGCGCTATTCGAGCCATTTACCGGCTCATTAGGCAACCACTCACGACATGCAAAGCACGACCTGGGCTGGCTGTACATGCCGCAGTGATTTACTGGTGGGACCTGGCAAAGCACTCGCTGCACAACACCTGCAATTGCGCCCCAGCTTCACCGCTTCCGACACAGTGCCATGCCATCACCAACAGGCACAATGCTGAACGCCACGCGCTCATCTGCCAACAGATCTGCGTTGAACTTCCGCAGCGCAAGCGTAGCTTTGTCTGCGGCTGCCTCGTCCGCCACCTTGCCATAGAACAGCACGTTGTCCACAGCGATGCAGCCACCGGGCCGTACCAGTCGCAAGCACAGCTCAAAGTACGCCTGGTAGCCGCGCTTGTCTGCGTCTATGAACGCAAAGTCGAAGCAGCCCTCGCCCTCCTGCTGCAGCAGCTGCTGCAGGCCTTCGAGTGCGGGGCCCAGGCGGGCGTCCACCTTGGCGGCCACGCCGGCTGCAGCCCAGTACCTGCAAGCAGCATGCAGCGCACAGCAGCAACGGGTGATGCCAGCTTTGCTTGCACTGCATGGCGTGTGAGCAGCTGCAGCAGCAGGAGGGAGGGTTTACGGGTCCTGCATTTGTTCCTTGGTAGGTTGAGGGCTGCTCTGTCTCAAAACACCATGATCCGAGTGGCAGCGCAACACTCGGGCAACTCCATAACTTCTGGCGCAGCGCGCCAGCATGACGGTTGCACTGTGCAGCGAAAATGAACTTCCCAACTCCAGTGCATCTTGCAGGGGTTCCCCTGTCGCAAGAGCACCCCTACCGCAGCGCAGACATGCATGCCGACCGCACAACATATGCGGCGCACATCGCACATCGCTTGCACAGCAGCTTGACACCGCTGCTTGCTGCCACTGACCTCACTCACACGCCAGGGCTCTGCTGATGCACAGCAGTTCTGAGCCGAGGGACCACCCCGAGCCAACACCCTGTCCCTGCCTCACCTGCGGGCGACCGCCATGCTGACCGGGTCCCTGTCAAGCGCCACCAGGCGGCCGTGCGCCGGCAGCGCCAGCGCGACGGCCAGCGACGAGTAGCCGGTGAACACGCCCACCTCAATGGCTGATGCCACCCCCAGCAGCTGCACCAGCACCGACAGCAGCTGGCCCTGCTCAGGGGCTATCTGCGGGCAGTCAACACATGATTGACACAAGATGTCACAGACGGCATGACGTAACAATGACGGTGGGCGGGTGAGGCGCTGCGACCGCTGCCTCATCGAATGAGCAGCTGGTTGTTGGCCAGTACACCAGCCGCAGGAACACACACACTGCTAGGCATGGTGCACACGGGAACATAACAGCATTCTACATGTGCTGTGCCGTGTCCCTTGTCACTAACAGCTGCCCTGCGGGCCAGCATTGCACATGCCCATGGGCTGAGTCATGATTGCAAGCTAACCACGAACAACCAATCCACAGCAGCAGCAGCAGCAGCAGCATTCCGCTACTGACCCCTACCCCTCATCGCCCCACCTGCATGTGGCCTCCCTGCATGCCTGCTGTCTCCAGCCGCAGCTGCTGCAGCACCGCTGGCTCGCGCGTGTGCGCAAGCAGGTACGAGTACAGCTGCGGACTCATGGCAGTACTAATGGGCTCCTTGTTCACGACCCAGGCATCACCAGCTGCAGTGCTGCGCTGCCGCTTGGGCGGTCTGCTGCTGCTGCAGCTGCTGCTGCCGCTGCTGCTATCAGCAGCAGAGGTGGGTGCAGCATGCTCTGTGGCATTGCCGCTGCCACCGCTTCCGCCTGCAGCAGCAGCTGCTGCTGGTTGTACATTGCAGCTGCGCTGCCCCCTGCTGGGTATGTTGCAGGATCGGTGCAGCGGTTGCCAGCTGCTGAGCACGACAGCTGCGTTGTGTTGTAGCAGCAGGGCAGGGAGCCGCTGCTGTGTCAGGCCCACGCTAGCCTGACACACAGCTGCTGCACGCAACATGCAGCCACCACAGCTGCGAGGTCGTGCTGCTGTCTGCCGCTCGTTATACAGCCTTTGGTAACCGCTGCTGCTGTGCAGGGCTGCCGGCCATGCTGCATGCTTGGCAATCGAGGGCTTCAGGTGATGCAGGCGGTGCTGCAGCATCCACCGCTCTACAAACACGAGCTGCAACGAGTGTATGACCGGCAGCCCTTGGCGTTCAACCGAAGTTTTGAGGTGCTGCGTCTGGGAGTGGAATTTGCTCTTTCCAAGCAGTGACAGCAGCAACAGCAGTCAGGTCAAGGCATGCAAGTAGGCGGTACTGCGCCGAATTCGTGGACTTAGTACTAGTCACCCAATGTTTTAGTTGATGAGGATCAGGCTCAAAGTAGGGCTCTGGAGGGCTTTTCTGTCACTCGCACACAATGCCGCACCGGTGTGAAGGTTTCATGTCGCTACACCAACTCACACCGGCGAGAAAGCCGTTGAACTCGTACCATTAGAAGGGTCCATTCACATCGCTGGTGTTCGTGCTTGGTTCGTATCAGCTGTTCCTCTCGCACCTGTCCTGCCCTGTCTACTTCACTGGACCTGGCACATTGAAGCTGCCGATACTGAAATTGTTTTGCTTATATACTGTTTAAGCTTTTAGGGTGGTCACATCCCGCATGCAAGCCACCATGCCGGGGTCCCTGAGGGCACAGTGCCCATGCCGCTGCCTGGCCCGCCCTGGCAGGAGGATGCTGACAGTCACTCGTGCAGGAGGTAAGCCGGACGTTCGTGTCAGCTGCATGATGGCATATCATGGCATTGTTCAGCAGGCCTGAGATACTGCTGGTGGGGATGTTGCCACTACTGCTGCTGCTACTGCTGCTGCCACCCAACAATGCCATCTTCCAACATCAGACATTTGTGTTCACAACACCATGTAATATATAGGAAGCAGTAAGCAGCGGCGCCAGCCATTGTCAGTCATGCCAGCGCCAGATGTGAACAGCAGCACACCTGGAGCACCAGATACAACCAGCAGGCCCACCTCACAACAACAGCCGGCAAAGCAGCAGCAGCAGCAGCAGCAGCAGCTCAGCTCTCCGGCAAGCACAGGAGCATCTGCAGACGCTGGTGCAGCAGCAGCAGCAGTAGCAACACAGCCAAACCTGTTCAAACTGGTCAGCAGGAGGTTGCTCAAGGAGCTAGCGTCGCTGCCGAGGGCGATTGGCATCATGGCTGTCATAACGTCACTGTCTGCACTGGGGACCGTCATCCCACAGAACAAGGTAAGCAGCAGCAGTAGCAGCAGCAGCAGCAGCTTCAGTACATTGGAGACAAGGCTGCTCTGAACTCTGAGTTGGGCCTCTCGTACTGCCAGCGCAGGCACTGTATGTGCAGCAGCAGGCACAAGCTTGGCAGTCCACAAGGTTATGGCAGCAGGCTGGCCCCCGCGAAGCTGCACATGCGCTCAGTGCTCTGTACTGCATGCTTCCTGCGTGTGTGCTGACATCTTCCTGCATGGCTGGGATTGCCTGCTCACATTGCCAGCCTTGCCCAGAAGAGCGTGGCAAGGTGCAAGGGTTCCTGCAAGCATGTGCAGGCCAGGGCAGCCGGCGACGCCTGTGCCGCACTGCTGTGCTGCCCATTGGTCCTGTGGGCCCGCATCATTGCTGACTCATCCTTGACGCAGCAGATGGTGGCAAGGTGCCGAAGGCGCTGTCGATCTCAAAGCAGGCACGTCTGTGTTAAGCACAGCGCTGCTGCGCTGGTGTCCTGTGCGCACGTCCTGCAGGGGCTGGATTACTACCTGACCAACTACCCAGCGGATGGAGACAAGGTTCTAGGGTTCCTCGACTACCAGCTGCTGCTGCTGCTGCAGCTGGACCACATCTACTCGGCGTGGTACTTTTACGCTGCGATCGCGCTGCTGGGCGCCTCGCTGATGGCATGCACATACACCACGCAGCTGCCCACAGCCAAGGTAGGCAGCTCAAACGGCTGCGGGAGTTGATCGCGCAACTGCAATGCATTGCGTGCTGCATTGTGTGCTGTGCGAGCAGACGAAACTCACCGCACTTGCACACAGCAGTTTTCCAGTTGCCATGGTCGCCGCCCCCACAGTGCATGAGGGTAAAGTAACCCTGCAGCAGCTGCCAGTGCTCTAGCTGCTTTCGTGAACTGCTGCAGCTGCTGAATCTGTGCGTGGCCGTGCAATGGCGTGCCAAGCAAGCTGTGAACCGCGCTGCAGCGGGATGAAGCTTGGGTGTTGGCGCTGTACACCATCTGCTCAGCACTGTAACTTGTGCCGCCACGTTCGTGCTCCTGCCACCTTCTGCTGTCGTCCCGTCTGTACCTGTCACCTGTCCTCAACTTTCCTGCAGGTGGCGCAGCGCTGGCGCTTTGCCTCCACGCCGCTTGCGCTGCGGAAGCAGGGCCAGGCGCAGGTGCTGCCGTCGGCGCGTCTTGCTGACCTGGCGGCGTCGCTGGCCGCCAAGTCGTACCAGGTGTTCGTGCAAGACGGGCAGCTGTACGCGTTCAAGGGGCTCGCAGGACGACTGGGGCCCATCGGGGTGCACATCGCGCTGCTGATGTGCCTTGCAGGTGAGCCGCTGACCTGCAGCCGTGTCATCTCCCACCTCGACAATGATGAACAAGATATGGGTCTGCAAACCTTTGGGCCGACATATCGGCGCCCCGGGGTTAACGGGTAAACGGGACACCTTGGTGACCAGCACATGAGGGCTGGGAGTGCACAGCTTTTGTCTCCCTGTACACTGCCAACATGGCTGTGCCGTATGCTGCGGCAGGTCCTGCAGCGCATCGGCGTTGCCGCCTATGCCTCGCATGCGGCGGCTGCTGCAAGTCGCTGCTGTAGGCCTCACCTGCTGCCCTCTCCCCGCTGGCATGCACCAAGGGGCGCGGTTTTGCCGCCTGCAACGGAGCCGCCATGCGGCGAAAGGCCTCACATGCTGCTGCACTCCGAGTGCTGCCACCTCACTGAACGGCGCCACCCAGCCCACGGTTGCAACCGACAGGGGCTTCCCCAGCTCCCACGAGACACAAACACCCACCCAACCAGTGTCATGCAAGCTTGTTCGCTCCGTGTTCCCCACTCATGCACGCCTGTGACATACGTGCAGGCACTGCTTGGAGCGGGTTTGGCACGTGGAAGGGCAGCGCCATGTGCCCCGAGGGCCAGGAGTTTGTGGTGGGCCAGGCGATTCGGCCGGCCAGCAGCCTTGCAAGCTACCCCACGTCTGCTGACACCGTGCTGCAGGTGAGCTGTTGGGGCTTGATCTTGTGCTGGCTGTGTGTGAAGGCTCCTGGTTGTGTCAGTGAGCATGGACAGGCGTGTACTTAGCTGCTGCTGCTGCTGCTGCTGCTGCTGCTCCAGGACGTCAACAAGTACTGTTGCTGCGCTCCAACAGTCCATCAAGCTCGCTGCTACTGCTGCTGCTGCTGCCCACTGCTGGCCTGCAGGTCAACAAGTTCACAATTGACACACGGCCGGACGGCAGCGTCGCGCAGTTCTACTCGGACCTCACGCTGCGGGACTTCTACGGCAAGGAGCTCCTCACCAAGAGGATCAGCGTGAACGACCCGTTGAGGTACGGCGGCGTCACCATGTACCAGACAGACTGGTCGCTCGCAGCCCTCACGCTACGGCTCGTCGAACCCGGCAGTACGACGACAGAGCCTGGCAGTACAGCAGTACAAAGCACCGGACAGGTGCTGCAGCAGCTGCAGAATGAGGCGCAGCGGCCGCAGCAGCAGCAGGCAGCCAGCAGCAGCAGGGCAGGCCTGCCGCAGCGCTCGTTCAACCTGCCGCTGGCTTCCTTGGAGGGGCGGCCGGGAGTTGCAATGGGCACAAAGCTATATGCGACGTTCCTGCCGCTGGAGCTGCCACCGAAGGATGGCCGGCCGCCACGTGGCATCTCAAGTGAGTGGCTTTCCTTGCGTTTCTCCTGCATTCCTATATTTTTTAAAAGTGTCACTTCAGACTCCCAGCATTCTGATGTTTGATTGGTGGCTCGTTTTTCTGTCCAGGTTGGTGCAGGATGTGTGTTGCTGCTGGGAGGGGGTGTGTTGGTTGGGACTGCTTCAGCAGTGTCTGCCACGCTGTGTTCTGCAGCTTCAGCTGCCGGCTACAATTGGCCTGGCTGCAGCTACTAGCATAGCGTAGTACGCATGGGCAGCGGCGGCTGCACTGGAGTGCAGTCCGATGTTTTATCTCCCTGGTCAAGTATTGGTTCACTGTGATTGGGCGGCTGTCTGTTTTTGGGACCGACCGTGCGCCACCGGCATGCACGGCAGCGAGGTTCTGCTTGAACACGATGTAGCGCGCCTCACCGCTCACGCCCTGCACCGCAACCTTGTGTGTTGCTGCTGCAGTACTTGCGCGCGACTTGGAGACCGTCACCTTCTATGACAGCAGGGGCGAGTTTGCAGGAGTGCGCAGGGCAGGCTCTGGCAAGCCCATCGAGGTGGGGCGGCCGCTCAGGCCACGCTGTTGTTGCACTGCACCCTCTGCTGCTGCTGCTGCTGCTGCTGCTGCTGCTGCTGCTGCTGCTGCTGCTGCTGCTGCTGCTGCTGCTGCTGCTGCTGCTAGAGTTTGTGACTAGCCGTGTTGGTTTGGATTGGTGTTTCAGGGGTTGTGGGAGACAGATTGAGCTGCACGTGTCCACTCTTGCGCCACATGCAGCCAGCATGTGACTGTAGCAGGCGCCTCGGGCTGCCGCGCTGGTTGTTCTGTGGTGCATTGGAGTCCTGGGCATCGGGTGGATGCGTAAGCTTGTTCGTCATCTGCTCGAAGGTACAGCGTCTGCGTCTGGCGACTCAGCTGCATGCTGCCCTAGCAAGTTTGGTCTCCAGGTTCCATCTTCATTGACTTCCTTGCTCTTTCGCTTACACATGCTGCTGCTGCTGCTGCTGCTGTCCATGCTGTGTCCGCTGCCTCTGTTGCAGGTTGAGGGGCTGGGTATCGTGCTTGAGGACATTGTCGGCAGCACTGGCCTGGAGATCAAGAACGACCCGGGCGTGCCGCTGGTGTATGCGGGCTTTGGCGCGCTCATGATCACCACACTCATCAGCTACGTCAGCCACTCACAGGTGGGCTGCATTGAGCAGCGTGCACAGTGCAACATGCAGAGCGAGGAAGAATGGATCAAGGACGAACTCATGTATCGTGACTGATGCATGCGGGGTGTGGCACATCAATGGTCACCACAATCGTCAGCCAGCCACTTGCCGCTGGGCGTATGCATTGCACCTAGTGTGCGTTGCACAAACGAGACACTTACATGCGTGGCAGCAGCAGGCTCGGCGACACAACCGTGCAGCAAACCAGTTGCAACAAACTGTTGGGATGTGTGTGGTCTGCTCAGCTTGTGCTGCTCTGCCAGCTGGCAACCCACTCTGTGTGCACCGTGCCTTGCGCGCTGCCTGCCTGTCTGCGCTGCCTGGCAGGTGTGGGCGCTGCAGCAGGGCTGTGACGTGTATGTGGTGGGCAAGAGCAACCGCAGCAAGGTTCTGTTTGAGCAGGAGCTCGACTCCGCACTGGACGCTGTGCCTGAGGTGCAGCAGGTGGCGGCTGCGGGCAACGCCGGCCATGTTGCGGCGCGGACGCGGCCGTCAACGGGACCTGCAGCAGCAGGGCTTGCTGCAAGCAGCAGCAGCAAGGCGCTGCCGCAGAGTGACTGAGCAGCACTGACTGCAGTGCCGAGTTGCAGCAGGAGCCAGCAGCGTGAGCTAGCCGCAGCTGTCGGCAGCAGGGGCAGAGGCGCCGGCAGCTGCTTGGACGCTGTGCCTGAAGTGCAGCAGTAGGCAGCTGCAGTCAACGCTGACGTGGCGGAGCCGTCAACAGCCTCCAGGGGGCGTGCGTGCGCAAGGGCGTGACCTGCAGCTCTTGCTGTCGCATGGCTGTTGTGCGGTCACCACCAAAGTACAGCAGCAAGCAAGACACTGGAGGCTGCAGCGGGGTGGTCTCCCTGCCAGCATGTGGTGAGGAGCAGCGCAGCAACCAGCGTCATGGCGAACAAGTCAGCAACCAGCATCAAAGGTAACAGCTCCAGTCAGCTGACTAGTGAGCAGGCTCATGACCTGCTCAGTGCACAATGCATCATCCACAGTTGTGAGCAGCTTGACACACAGCAAAGCCAGTTGGACATGGAGCAAGGGAAGGCAGCGCAGCACAGCCAGACATACAGTGAGCGGCTTGACGGCCACCAAAGGCAGATGCGCAGCAAGCAGGGCAGGTAGCAGTTTGAGCAGCAGCAAAGCCAGCAGCACAGTAAAGAAGGCTGTGAGGCTGCTGCTGTTGCAGCGCCAGGCGGGGCAGAAGCCGCGGCTGCAGGCCCGGCAGCGCCCCAGCACAGCAACGACCAGCTGATTGATGAAGAGCGGTGCGAGGGCACTGCTGCAGGGTGGGATGCAGCAGCGACGGTGACGGTTGACGCGCTGCCGCCGCATGCAGCTGCATCCTTTGCAGCTGCCTTGAACGAGCAGTGGCATGCAGGGGATGGTGAGGCTGCTGCTGTGGAGGCCTGTGGTTTGGAGCCATCTCGGCATGCCGTTGCAGGTGCAGGGCTGAGCAGTGGCATGCCATGGGCCGTCGGCACAGTGAAGATGAGTTCATGGCTGATGAGGCAGTTGAGGCAGCAGATGTGTTACTGGATGTGCTGCAATGCTGCACAGTTACGCCCAAGGTTAGATGATGACCTCACCGCATGCCGACTGCGCTGCTGGGTGGGGGTGTGCTACATGATGTGTTGGAACTATGCAGCATGACAAATCTTGAGTATGCTGTGTAGTCGTTGATGGGATGCATCCGCACGTATCATCTGTTGACAAATGAGGGCTCAAATCAAGTAAAAAGCAGCATCGTGTCAAGTGAGCTGCACATGCATTTCTGTTGCTGCTGCGTTAGGGTGCTGCCTCTAGAGGATCTTCTTGACATGCATTAGACATGTATTACGTGGTATACCACCCCACGAGCCTTGTTTAGCTCCATTGTGGGTGGGCCAGTGCCCTACTTCAAGTATGAAATTTCATTGGTAGTTCAGTATTGTGGTTCAAGAATACGAATCAGCCATGCCATTAGGGTGGAGGGGGCCATTCTAGTATGTGAGTGACACCAATTGCAATTTTGCATTTTGCATTGTAATCCTAGGCACCCAGCCAACCCACGATTCAACATCATGATATCAGCAGCTTGTAAAGCCTGCTTGTTGATATCCATCCATCCAGTTGTAAGATAACCGCCCCAGCCTTTCACTCGCTTTTATTCGCTGTTCGCAGGCATCAGCCATCGATTACCCGTAGACTTCTCACGTACGTACCCAAAATCGCTTTATGTGTTCACTGTAAAATTATTTTCGAATGACTGTTTTGTGTTGAGAAAACTTTCGGAATTTCCTTTTATTCGCGAAGGCAGCGGGACATACTTTTCTGTCACTTTTCATTGTTCGCGAGCTGCTGTGGTTTTTCGCGAACGGCGCGTGTAGACTGCTATTTGCTACCGCGCTATGCACCCCACTGGAGCTTGCAGGCAGCACTGTGTGCTGTCCACAGCCTCTGGCAGGTGCTATTGACTCAGCCTGAGTGAGTAACAGTGCTGCTGTAGTCGCTGCACGTACCAGAGCAAGACTGGGACAAGAGCATGAACACGACTTACAATCAACTTTAATTGCCCTCTTTATTAGCAAGAGAAATGCTTGCACAACGTCCATAGACCACCTTGATCAGCAGAAGGCAGGTTGCAATGACAAGGTGTGCGGTCAATTGAGCTGGTTATAGGCTGAAGAAGGCCCTGTTGTTAGCTCAAAGTGCTGTTATTGCTGATATAGATGTGAAAGCCCTGAGAACCTCTCCCGCGCGTTGTTACGGAAACCTGCCAACGAGCTTCAAACATTCGCGACGCCTCTAGGACAACATTTCTTTCTGTAAGGTTATTCGCAAACGGATGATCTTTTTATTTGGCAAGTTTCGCGAAAGATTAGTGCGATAACGGTAGGTAGAGTGAGGAAATGTGACTACCCTTGGGTGACACCTGTAATAATGTGTTCAGCTACAGGCCCTTGCTGACGCGGTGTATCTGATCTTTCTAAAGAATATACTACAGACATTTTGCATGATTCTGGGCCTGACGTGGTGCCTTACTCACCAGGCTGTCATATGTGGGCAGAAGCCACGGGTAGACCCCGCCCGGATAAGCAACAGCATGCCCCAAACCGCAAGTGACAGACACAGCCGCAAACCACACGCAGTAAGTTATATAAGCGTAAAAATAATTGTCAGTTTTTAGCAGGAGCTGATCGCTTGAAACTGGTGACCTCGATTCCAGCTGCTGCCGGTGCAAGTCCGCTGTGCTTCTACCTACTGTAGTCACCACCCTTCCGCCATCTATTGAAGTCTGCTTTGCAGTTGGGACCAAATCAAGGTGACTCTGCCTGGAGTCACTAGCGTCAACCAGATCAATCTAGGTGCAGAAGGCCGAGGCAGCAACTGCTGGACAGGAGCAAAATATGGTTAACAGCAAAATCAATGAGCTATACACGTCTTAAATGCACAGACAGCCGTCAGTGCAGAGAACTTGCAACTCGTCAAGTCGTCAACTCGTCAACTTTGAGCAAGCTGTGTCCGCTCCTAAGAGCAGCGTATGCAGAAACCTGATTTGGAGCACCCTAATCAGGTGCCCTGGTGTAATAGGCCTCTAAGCAGCTGCCTCCTCGACCTCTCGCAGCTAACTTTTCATGTCAATCAGCAGCTAGATAATCACTGACCGCTTTCGCAACGCTGCGTGGCGCTGGTGCAGTGTATCTGAGGAGTCCTGGGACTGCCTACTGCTGGCAGCCTATCCAAACTGCTCAACCTCTACTTGCCGCTTGCTTCCAGGTGTTGCAGCCGTCCAACCCATCCCTATCAACAGCAGTGGCAGCAGTGGCTCGTGCTGGTAACCATGGTGGTTGCATCCCATGCCCTCTGGCGCTGCGCCAACACATCTGGCCGGACTGGCTGCCAGCTAGCTGCCTGTCACCTGCAGCAGGGTGTCACCCTGTGCTGGAGCGGCACCACAGGTGGGGCTGCTGGAGTGTGCTAGTCTTGCCAGCATGCATGCATGCACGCGTACATGTGTCCTCCTCATCTGCATGTGTGTATGGTGCAAGCAACGGACTTGGCAGCGATCCTCCAACACCAGGTGCGTGGGGCGTTGTGTGCGCGTATGCGTGGTTGGCGGCTCGGGAGAGGGGGGGTGAATGGGTGAAGAGGGCCCCTTGAATGCCACGCTCCCAGGACGCGGCCACAGGCCGCGCCTGCTGGAGGCCAGGCGGCAGGACGGGGGTACCGGCCGGGCTGCCTGCCCCTGTGCATGTGGGGTTGTGTGCGCATATGCGTGGCTGGGGGGGGGGTGAATGGGTGAAGAGGGCCCCCTGAATGCCACGCTCCAAGGACGCGGCCACAGGCCGCGCCTGCTGGAGGCCAGGCGGCAGGATGGGGGTACCGGCCGGGCTGCCCCTGTGCATGTGGGGTTGTGTGCGCGTATGCGTGGCTGGTGGGGGGGGTGAATGGGTGAAGAGGGCCCCCTGAATGCCACGCTCCCAGGACGCGGCCACAGGCCGCGCCTGCTGGAGGCCAGGCGGCAGGATGGGGGTACCGGCCGGGCTGCCTGCTCCTGTGCATGTGTAGTGGTGCAGGCCTGTCTGGAGGCGCCGACCCATGGCGCACCCTGCTGCCATGAGGCCTGGCAGGAGAAGCCGGCCCCTGGGGCACCCTGCTCTCAGGAGGCCTGGCAGCAGAGTCCGTTGCACCCTCTACCCTCCTTCCTGTGCCTCCCTAACCCCCAACCCTATAGGCGCCAACTTGTGACTTGTAACTTGTAACACTAACATGTAGTGCCCACGCTGCAGGTGCACAAGCACTCAGACACGTTGTCTGAGCCCCGCTTTGCATCGCTGCCGTTCATGCTCTCCGCCCCACTTTCTGCAAGTGCCGTGCTCCCAAGGCTGCTACTTGGGTGTCACAACGGATGACAACATGCAGAGCTACTTTTGAAGGCGAAGTGGGTGAGCAGTGTTCAGGCAGCGCTGCCTGGCAGTCCCCAACCCATGTGCAGATGACATGTGTTGCTGCCGTCGCCGCTGCTCAAGCACCAGACTGACATCGACGTCGTCTTGCAGTGTCAGCAGCAGCCGTTGCTGCACTCAATAATAATCCCTGTGTCCTGACACCTCGACTGTATCTTTGTCCTGCTGTCAGGTGTCGCGGCTCGCACCACCACCCCTGCCAGCAAGCACACCCGCAGCAGCAGCATCAACAGTGTGCCATCAAGCATGTTGGCAGCAGCTGGCGCTGTAGTGCTGTCACATTCAACACTGGCAAGACCGACTGTGGCCCTGAAGCCTGTCTACTGCTCAACCTCCTGCATCCGTACCTCAGGTGGGCTGCAGCAGTGTGCATGCACACATGCGGTATGAGCAGGCATGCATGTGTCTGTGCAATGAGCAACGGGCTTGCCCACATCACTGGAGACCGGGTGCGCGTGTGTTGTGCGTGTGAATGTGTGTGCATGCCTGGCTGTCAGGGTCTGAAAGGGGCGAGGGCCTGTCACAGCACAGTGCGCCTCAAACTGAGTAATCTACCCCTGATCCAGTCCCTTGTCTTGGCGCTGTACTGCAGCCGGCGGACTCCTTGCGTGTGCCGTTCCGCCGCAGGAGAAGCAGCCAAGCTGCTGCGTCTGCTTGCTCACGGATGGGGCAGGGTTGGGCTCAAGCATCCTCTGTGTGTGATGAGCAATGCATGTCTGTGTGGTTGCGCAGGCCTGCCCTGCATCTGCACACCCACTCAGACGAGTCGTCTGAGCCCCCGCTCCCCCACCCGCGTTGTGCCCTGCTGTTGTGTTTCTTCCCCTGTTGTTCTTGTTTGCAGGTTGCGGAACTGCACCTGGCGTTCACGCTGGCATCCATGTTGGGTGACATCATACAGATGTAGAGTCACTCAACAGGTATCGCTGCTATTCTCTTGTGTGCCTCCTCTTTCAAGCACTGAACCACGTGGCGCTGGCACCAGCAGGGTGCTGACACTGAGGCCCATGCATGCGAGCAGGGGTGGTGCAGGCTGGCCTCAGCTGATTGGAGCCTTTTGTAGCTGGCCATGTAGCAGAGAGTGCGGCTTTGCAAGTAGTGGCGGCTGATGTATATCGGAAACAGTCATTATGAGACAGCGGTCGAGATCAAAGCATTGACATCACATACTATTTGAATGGGTAATATGATGATGATGATGATCATCATCATCATATTCCCCATTCAAGCCATAGCATCAGCTGATGATGATGATGATGATGATACAATTTGTATCAACATGGTACAAAAGTTGGGTGTGTGTAGACATCTTGTAACCTGAAGTGGGTTTCCTCCTCATCGGAATTCAACTGCATTTTGTCCGATCTCTTCACAGCCTGCGATGCTGGCCTTTGCACCTAGACTGCTCATAAGTCAACTTACTGGTCAAAGCTGGACGCAACAAGGTTCATTACCACGTGCAAATACCCTGCCCTCAAACCAAACAAGCCTCTGTTGAAAGCGTCTGCATGCAACCACAACCATTGAAAAGCACTTCTAGAGGCGCTCGCGCTCACTCCTGTCAACGTTTTCGCGCCACACCTGGCAGTGACAGCACCGGCATGGCATGTGAGAGGACACGGCGCTAGCATGCAGTACACTGGCAGCATGTCACATTCACGGTGAAGTAGACGCTTAAGACTTGAGAACCCAGCAATGCAACACACTGTGCAGTGTCAATTGTTGCAACAATGTTAACAATGATGTAGTGTGCCGTGTGGCAGTGGCACCACATGCCTAGCTACATGGTACATCACTGGCGGCCCAACAGCACACGCTGCCAGCCGAGTCTTGAAGACTCTGCAACCTCAAATGCCACTCAGGCGTTTTGCTGCTGCTCACATGCCACTACCCCACTAGTCAGCAGACACCAACCTCTGCGCCGTTCAGCATCCAAACCGCAGATGCATGCACAAAGACAACTTGAGTTCAAGGCGATGGAAAGCGCACCAGCCTGACGGCGGCGCTGGCTGCATAAGCATGCATGCCTCTGTTTGTAGCACTTCTGGTCATGGTACAGCATTTAACAATGCTCAAAAACTGAGCCCCATGCAGTGTAGACTGCAAGCAGGCCGTTGTGCCAAGCCCAATCATGGCACGTGCAGCCCGCCATGCAACATAACATGTCCAGCACAAAGCAGCCTCAAGAATGATGCTGCTGGCACATGCCAGACCGTTCTGATCGGAGCCCGCATAGCAAAGGGTGATGCAAGCAAGGCTTCAATCATCCAGGCGCCACGTCAGCGCATGGCGCGCTGCCGTGCATAAAATACATCACTTGCACGAGGACAGACGAGCAGCACCCAGCCATGAGCCAATGCTGCTGCCTAAGCTGCGCTGGTCTGCAGGCTGCCTTGCCCTGCACCAAGCTCAAGCCGGGCTTGCTGCTCAGCACATGCGCGTGCCCCCCCAATCCCTTCACACTGCTGCTCACTCAGTGTGCAGGCCATGCCCTGGAGCCACACCCCTCACACCACCCATGCTGCCAATGCTGCTGCTGTCAGCATACGTCGCAGCACCACCTACGCCAGCGCCCGCGCCAGACATGCGCTGCTGCTGCTGCTGCTGCTGCTGCAGCTTGCTCTGCTGCTTGTGCATTGCCTGGCTGAGCATGACCGAGGCCTTGCCCGAGATGCGCTGCAGGCTGGCCTTGGTTGCCACTGCCTGCTGCTGGCCGATGTCGGAGGCGCGCGTCCACGCCTCACGCCACAGGCTGTCGATGTCGGCCTGCACACGGCGGCGCGGCAGCAGCGCAGGCGTGGCAGGTCAGACAGTTGTCGGCTGTGGTTGCAGCAGACTCGTGCAGGACGCGAGTCATGATTGTTCACCGGTGGCCCTGCTGTGCTGCTGGGCGATGCCAGAGGTCTTGCCCAACACCACGCACCTATCAACGCGTTGGTCTATGGCAACCCAGATGCCACATGTACTGCGCAACGCAACGCCGCACCTACAGCAATCGATTAGGGCACCCTGCACTGCAGCAGCACTGCTGCCAGCAGCACGAGACCAATGAGCAGCAAGCAACGCAGAGGGATCCTCGTCACTCGGAAGTGCTCTCACCTCATAGGAGCCCAGCAGCGGCCCGACGCTCCTCTCGTACAGCCACACGCCAAGCTGCAGGCTGGGGTGCCACAGCGCCACCATGAAGCCCAGCTTCAGGAAGTAGTAGCCAGGCAGCCAGCACAGCGTGCAGTCCAGCAGCGAGTGGCAGCAGGTGAACAGCGCCAGCACAGTCCAGTAGATCGCCCAGCTGCGGACATCCACATCGCCTTTGTGCTCCAGGGACTTGAAGGTGAAGTAGGCTGTTGGAGGGTCGCAGCAGCAGCAGCAGCAGCAGCAGCAGCAGCAACAGGTTAGGCTAGAACGCGTGAGGAGTGACATCAATGTTGCAATACAATGCGCAGTGCCGACAGTCGCATGGGGGAGTGTGTCAAATTACCCAATGGTGCAGTGGGCTGTGCACCAAAATGACGACGTGGCACAATGCAGTGCAGTGCAGTGCAGCTCTTTGCGTTGCACTGTCAACTGTGGCGAGTTGTGCGCAAAACCACGCCAGAAGGCGTGTGGTGCTTGCATCAAGTGGGTGCGCATGTTTGAGCAACAGCAGCAGTGCAGTGAAGTCGTCCAGTGGGTGACCGAGTGGCCCTGTAATCCACTGTTGAGTATTGTTGTGCATTATGGTGGTTGCATTCAACTGGTGGGGTTGGACCCGCCTTGCCTGTCAGTGCATGCTACACCGAGTGCCCTTCTGCTGCAAGACTGCTGCAGACTGTCACGGCAGTGGGTAAGCACGGCCGCCGCAGCAGCCGCACTGCCACGGGCATGTTACAATGCGCACGAGCAATCCATGCATTTGGTCTGCTGCGATGCAGGCATGCTGCGGCCGCACGCACAATCAAACCGAAATGCAGTACATATACATGACTGAGACCTGCCTCAGGCTCTTGGCTAGCAAGCCGGTACCTTTTTATGAGGAGCATTCAGCGGCCAGCAGTGCGCGCAAGCAGCAGCTGATCCCAGGCCACCTACCCGGCAAAGCGTAGGCGATCAGCCCGTATGTCATTGCGTAAAGCAGCGTCACGACGTCTGCGGTTGCCATGGCTGTTAATCAGACTTAACCGAGTTTGCAGGGCCGGCTGGGCGTGTGTGTGTGCTCTTGCTGCTGTTGCTGTTGTATTCGCTTTATGAAGATCTTGTTGCAGGGTAACTGTTGTCCAAGACCAAGCAAGTGTAGCGAAACAAGCAGCCCACAGCTGGTAATGGCTCAAGGCTCCATTCTGAAAGATAGTATGTGTATGATATTTGTGCAATACCTTGGATAAACCTCTTGCTCTGCCAAAACGAGCAAGGTCCTTGCGGCAAAACACATTATCGATGTGCTAAATTCAGGTACCGATATATCTGCGCTTCGGCATGCTCCTATCCGTGCTGCGTGCCGCCTGCTTGCGACGGCTAAGCCCCCTTCCCAATGTTCATTTGCATATGACAGAACATGTTATAAAAGTTTATACCTAATTTTGGTTTATGCTGGTGATCAAATGGCTCAGCAGTACACCGGTCAGAACCGGTCCCTACATAAGGCAGCGCGGTGAGAGCAGATTACGTTTCTGACTTCCAACAGTTGAAAACTCGTTAAAGATCACCCTGAATGTGTCAGTGCCAGCTATGCGTTGCCACGCGCATGCGTGCTGCTGGCTTAGATCTAGCCTGCTGCTGCTCTGCTGCTGCCTGGCACATGCCAAGCAACCCCTGCTGTTTTCCTCTTTGCCCCGCCTCTTTAGATTGCTATTCAGTGGCAATGACAAGCCGTCTCGCATGCTGCGGGATCTCTGCGAGCACTTGGTGGACATAGATGGCACCAGTTTGAAAGTATCTGAAGCAGCACAACTTGTGGAGGGCCTGCCCACATCAACAGCAGCGCTGACGCAGCTGCTGCAACACTGCAGCTGTCTAAATGTACAGGTAAGGGCCTGCAGGAAGTTGCTGGGTTGTGGCTGACAAGGGCTCGCATGCGCGGTGTGTGGCTGGGCTGTTGCAGCTGCTGACCAGGCGTTCCTGCAAGCAGCATGATCACCAACGGGGATTGCTGTGGCAGCATGTTGTCTTCTCAGCGCAGCAGCTGGGTTGCTGCAAGTTGTCGTCTGTGGGCATCGTACGCACAGCTTGTGCGCAGCAGCAGATGTGGGACAAGCAGCTTCGCAGGCTGCAGCCACAGCAGGCTGTTGTGACAGCAGCAAGCAGGAACATGCCGTTGCTCCCAGCGCGTCAGTGATCACCTAATCATTGCACGAAGCACGCTGCATAAGCATTGATACGACTGTTTGCATGCGTGCATGTGTGCTTTTGACTGTGCTTTTGGTGCTGTGGGGCGTGGTGTGACACCACACGCTGCCTTGGCGCTGCCCCGCATTGCCTGTGCTGTGGCATGTGCCCTGCGCAGGGCACTTCCAGCGGCAACCTTACCATTAAGTTGAACTTGGAGGCACTGCTTCGACAAGCTAAGGAAGCAACATCAACTGGTGGGTGCTACAGCCTCGTCAGTGTGGAGCAGCGGGATTTGATCAAGTTGTTCTGCCCACATTGCATGTTTGTGGGGTGTTGTACACAGCTACACGCCCAATTCAGGATAGCCTAGACGGTGAGAGTCAGGGCATTGACCAACGCAAGCAGGAATACCGCAACGTTGAGATGAGTCGCTGTTGAGGCTGTGCTGTTCTGCGGCATGGCTCAGTCTGCATCTGCTGTCGAGTTAATTCACGCCACACCTCACACCAGGCTTCACACCCCACCCGCTGATGTGGCAGGCATCCTGGTGGAGGATCTCCCTCCGCCAGCGGGCTATGCGTACGGCAAGTACCCCATCCGACCTGCGCAGCGCGCCTGCTCATACTACACCAAGTGCGGCACCTGCGGCTATGGCAAGAACTGCGTGTTCCACCACCCAGGTGAGCGGCGTACGTAGGGGGCTGCTGCGTGCGGGGCCACATCCAGGGGCTGGGCCCTGCCGAGCCTCGGCGCAGCTGGCTTGCTAGTCCATTCACACGTGTTGGTTGTGCATGCGGGAGTTGACAGGTGTGTTATGTTTGCCCCACCCCCAAGCTGCGGTGTCGCACCCATGTGCTGCACTGCGTTGCTTTTTGTGACATCTGTTTTGTCGCTGCCGGTATCGCACACCGTCTGCTGTTGGTGCGGTGCAGTCCCGCCTGTCCCTGCTCTGCCCGTGCTGCTGCGTTGCGACGCCGTCAGCTGCTGTTGCGTACACCCCGCGCAGTTGCTCATCCTCAGTCCGTATTTGAACCTTCAATGATGTTCACACCACCCCTGCAGTGACAAACGTTGCAGACATTGTGCCATATTACACAGGCGGCAAAGCAGGTGGCAGCAAGCCCAGCAGCAGTACCGCTGCCGGCTCGAGCACCAACGGCACAGCACAGCATGCAGCAGCAGGAGCCAGGCAACAACATCAACAGCCACAGCAGCAGCAGCATGTGGCGGCTCCTCCGCCCTTTGCATTCCCGCAGCAGCGGTACTTCCAGCAGCAGCCACCGCAAATCCAGCAGCAGCAGCAGAAGCAGCAGAAGCAGCAGCAGCAGCAGCAGCAGCAGCAGCAGCAACGAGCAGCTCCGGCAGCAGCACGGCCGTCATCTGCTGGCCCCAGCAGGCCTGGTCAGCCTGCCTGCTTCATGCTGCGAACACGTGGCTTCTGCACTGCCGGGCCTGCCTGCCCTTACGACCATACACCACCAGCAGCAGCAGGTGCGGTCCGTTTGCGTCGTGTGCTGTGGTGTGTTGGTATGCTGACTGCTGACACACATCCAGCGACCCTCAGCTTCAGCTTGTGGCTGCATATCCATTGTAGCATCACACCAGCAGTCGTGGCATGGGGACTGCTGTGGTGCCATGGCTGTGTTACTTGTTGCCTTGTCTGGCTCATCTGCGTGCTCACTGTGCTGCGTTCATGTTTTTGATGAGGTTGCTGCTCAGCTGGTGCTGCTTGGGTGCCTTGCAGCTGAAATCATGTTGTTGTATGTTTCATGGTGCAGGCAGCAGCACCGCCAGCAGCATAATGTCACCCCAGCAGCAGCAACAGCAGCAGCAGCAGGCGCCTGCAGCAATGCCTGCAGTTGCGCCTGCACACATCCCTGCAGGATTAGAAGCAAAGAAGCCAAAAGCAGCAGCAGCTGCAGCATCCTCAACTACAGCAGGTGCAGCAGGTTGGCCGTATCCGCGTACAGTGCAGCAGCAGCAGCAGCTGCTGGAGCGGCAACGGGCGTTCATAGCACAGCAGCAGCACCCACAAAAGCAGCAGCAGCAGCAGAAATATGGCAGCCTGCAGGGCTTTGCCTACCCTGTGACAGGTGAGAGAGGGCGGTGGCAGCAGCAGCAGCAGCAGCAGCAGCAGCAGCAGCAGCAGCGGAGACACCTGTGCAGCTGGTGCCATGGCAAAGCATGTGGCTGGTGCAGCTGTCCCTACCCTGTTCAACGCACGTGACAGAGGGCGGCGATGTGCTTGCATTGCACCAATCAGGCAGCAGAGCGATGCAGCTGGCGGCGGCAACAGAGGCAGCAGCAGGCACAACCGGCTTTGATGCAGCGCATGTGATTCGTGTAGCCGCCGCATGTGTCTGTCTCCTCCCTGTTATGTGCACTGCACACGAGCCTGCTGTCTTGGCACCTGAGGGGTGCTGCTGCTGCTGCTGCTGCTGCTGCTGGAGATGAGGCTGGACTCTTTGAGTGTGCCGTAATTGAAAGCTTGCCAGGTCCAATGTTCTGCAGCGTTGAACATCACACTACACTGTGCACCGCTGTTGCTGCTGCACACATGCATGGACAGGTTCGGCGCCTGGAGGGTACCCTCAGAGGCCAGGAGCAGCCAACTGCCCCTTCTACTTGTACTCAGGTGAGCGAAGTGCGCCCGTGCCTTCAACAAAATCCTTGCTGTGTGCTGGGGTGTGGTTGGGCGCTGGTGAAACCCACAGGGCAGCAGCAGCCAACTGCTTCATGTAATTGTAGTCAGGTTGTAATGGCCAACACAGCACTGTTGGCTCCACTTTTGGTGACTTGCCTTTGGGTCCCTTGTCAACCTTGTTGGGCCTGGAGCAGCAATTCACGCCTTGTGCCAGTACTCGTGTGTGCGTGTTCTGACAGTACCTTGAGGCTTGTGCTGGCAAGGCAACTTTGTGGTTGTTGCTGTGTGCATGAAGGAGCAGTACATTGCCCTCCTTTGTGTTTGCTTATGTTATGAGAGGGTACGCACCTGTCTTGTGATCTTGTTCGCACCTTCTGGCAGGTCTGCGGTTCAGTCTTACCAGCCAGAATCTTCAGTTTCCTAGCAATTTCTATTGTGTACTCAGGCCAGCAGCTATGCGTGCATGTTGCTTTCAGTAGTGTGCCCACTGTGCTCAGCTTGCTGCAGGGCTGTTCACATCATTTTGGACTTTGCCACCACACCGCCTGCCTGCTGTGCCCTTCCTGCTACGGCTGCTGCAGGCTACCGCAACTGCAGTGTTGCAAGAAGAGAGCTGATTGCACCACCCTTCGACACAGAACGAAAGCAGCTGTAGCAACACCTCGTCAATATTGTGCATTCTGCCTGCTGTGCTCCCTGCTGCTGTAGGCGACTGCAAGTTTAAAAAAGGCTGCGTGTATCACCACCCAAGCAATGTGTCGCTGCCGGAGCGCTTTGTGCTCACAGGTAAGGCGCGCACAACGCTGTTAAACCCCTGAAACCTGCCTGCGGGAGCCTGTTTGCCTAGCCCAAGCACTCGAACACTGACTCAAGGATACACCACGATACATACATTGGCACAGGCAATGCCGATGGTGCCGCAACCTCACGCAGCAGTGCCGCTGCAGTTTTGCCAAGGTTTGAATCGGAGGACAGCCATGCTGCACTGTTGCCAGGTCCCGTGCATGCCATGCACAAAACTGCGAGCAGCGTCACCAGCGGCAGCAGGCCCTGCACGGCAGCAGCAAGGGCATTGTTTCAAACAGTAGAATCACCCATGCCTCCCATCTTCCATGCCTGGTGCTGCTGCTGCCTGCTGCTGCTGCTGCTTGGTGGTGTTGGTGCTGCGCATTCACGCGTCTGCCATCTTGCTGGGCCTGCCAGATGGCTGCGCTCCATGCGTGCCGCAACATACTCCTGGACCTCACCACTGTAGCACACCCTCTTCTTGCGCTGCTGCCGCTGCTGCCGCCGCTGCTGCTGCTGCTGCCGCTGCTGCTGCCGCTGCCGCCGCTGCACCTCACCATCCGCCTGCAGGCGGCATGTCGGCGCGGTGGGCCCGCCACGAGGCTGCGCCCTACTCCCGCCTGGTGATGCACCTGGGCCGGCTCTGGGACTATTGCAGCTCGCCCGAGGCCCAGCTCAAGACGTGGCTGGCCAGGCACCTGCTGGCAGAGGCCAACCCGCGCTGCGCAATGTGGGACGGCAGCGCTGCCGGGAGCGCCGCGCCTGGCGCGGAGGGGTGGTCGGAGGGCGACAGGGCGGCTGCGGTGGCGGCTGGCCTGCCGGCGCTGGGGCCGTACAGCTGCTCGCTGGCTGACGCAGGTGGGCCGACTGTTTGTCGATTTGTTACTCGTTGGTTGTCACTTATATCCTGACTCCTGGTCGGTGCCTTCACAATGTACGGCTGCTCGCTGGCTGACGCAGTTGGGCCAACTGTTTGTTGTATTGTCACTTAAAACTCTTATCCTGACTCCTGGTTGATGCCTGCATCCTGTACAGCTGCTCGCTGGCTGATGCAGTGGCGGCTGGCCTGCAGGCGCTGGGGCCGTACAGCTGCTCGCTGGCTGACGCATGTGGGCCGACTGTTTGTCAATTTGTTACCTGTTAGTGGTTACTTTTTCCTGACTCCTGGTCGGTGCCTTCATAATGTACAGCTGCTCGCTGGCTGACGCAGGTGGGCCAACTGTTTGTTGTATTGTTACTTTTTTTCTATCCTGACTCCTGGTTGATGCCTGCATCCTGTACAGCTGCTCGCTGGCTGGTGCAGGTGAGGATGGCCGGGCATCGGCAGCTTGCTTGTCATCTTGTTGCTGTACTTATTGCGTTCGGTGCTGTTGCTGGGCTGCAGCTGCTGGCGCGGTGCAGCTGCCGTCTGGCGGGCGCAGGTGGGCTAACTGTTGCTTTTAACACAAAACTGTTAAACTGGTTTGTTACTTGTTGCTTTTATCTTGACTCCTGAATGATGTCATCATCCCGAGCCCGTGTTTGTCATCAGCAGCAGCAGGGGCTAGCCGTTTGTCGGCCGATGCAGCAAGTTGCGGCTTTGCACCAAACACGCGCCTGCTGCACAGCACGCACCAAGGGTGTGCTGCCCCTGCTGCTGTCATTCATCTGTTGCTGTCCTGGCGCCTCGGCTACAGAGGCTGTGTGCTGCAGGAAGCTGTGACGGGGCACCAACGCAGCCTGTTGCACAAGCACCCTCAACTTGCTG
>JACERP010000721.1:0-40912 GCA_014080715.1 Scenedesmus sp. NREL 46B-D3 | reverse complement strand
CTTTTGTCAATGCGGATGCGTGAAATGGGGTTTTGTTTGTTATGTGGTGGTGCGCACTGCGGTGCCTGACGTAAGCTGCGCTGCGCTGTCAGGGCTGCCTTAGCTGGCTGCTGTTGCCGATGATGTGTGTTGATGTGGGTGAGCAGCACTCGTGCTCCGCTTGGGTGCCACGACAGCACTCCATAGGCAGCCACAGACCGTGCGCTGCGGAACCCCCCATGCAAGCAGACCTGGCTGGGTGCTGAGCTGCATCGTGCGAGCAGCCCAACAGGCAGAGCAACAGCCGAAATTGCACCATAGGTGCTGCTGTGATGGGCGGGCGAGTGCAGCACATGTCTGCTCTGGACCTGATGGGGGCGCGTCGCGCATTGCGTGTTGCGTGTTGGTGTGCATTGCAGGCTCAGCAGGCGCTGAGGGTCGTGCGCAGCTGACGGTGCTGGCACAGCAGAGCGAGCAGCGCCACAGGGACGGCTACGGTCTCAACAAGCAGCTGCGGGCAGCACTGCGGCAGTCCAAGAAGGCAGACGCAAAAGTAGATGCCAAGTGAGTGCTGGCTGCCTGCAAGTGAGTTGAGACAGCAGCGACAAGTGCAGAGGCATGCGCTCTGCAGGATAGCGCAGAACTGGTGCGAGGACTGGAATCAGCCTTGGCCTGGCAGCACAATGTTATGCGAGTGATGCCTACCAACACTCTATTGGCGCTGCTCTCCACATGCTGATATCCTGTTGCTCGTTTTTTTGCTCTGCGAACAGGCGCAAGGCCTTGGGCTTGGCAGACCATGTGAAGCTTACTGCCGGAGTCGACGGCTGATGCACAGGCCGCACAGCTGGTGCTCTTCCCAGCACAGCGGCGTCAAGTTCCAGCAGAAGCACCAGGACAAGCGGCAAAGGATAATGACAGAGTCGATATTCAGTGGTGCGGGCGGGTAGGAGCAGGCAGCGGCAGCAGCTCACAGCAGCAGCAGCAGCAGTATTGGGCACAGGACCTTCACCTGGCCGGCGGCGACCAACAGCAGTAGCTGCAGGGACGGCAGCATCGGCCAAACAGCAGTTGCAGCAGCGGATGATGGCGTGCAAGAAGAAAAAGCAAGCACAGCGGGCGTAGGTAGAGATGCAGGGACGCGGCCTGTACTGTCATTCTGAAATGCCGCACGTCGACGTCATGTGTAATTCATGAGCGTGGTTGGAATTGTCCTCCAGCATCAATGTGATGTCATCGTTGCGTGGGTACTCCACGTCTCTGCATGGAACACGGCAAAGGCTTGACAGGTCAAAAGGTTTGGTCACATCACTTGGTGACGACCAGTTGGTCAGCCAGCGTCCAGCACATCTGGTGATGTGCACATGCCAGCTTGCATACGCTAGTGATCAAGCTTGAAACAAGAATGAAGACAAAGACATGCTGGATGTTTTCATGTCCCGAAGTGGAACGGTGTGAGACGAACAGTCATGATTGGTGACTGTGTGTCAACTTTGATTGTCGGTTCAATGATCAAGTTCACCGCAGGCCTGACGGCCAACAAGGGCGGGTAGGTTATCCGCCAACAAGGGCGGGTAGGTTATCCCCCCAGGCACTCAAAGTACATGACATAAAAGTTTCTTGAGTCACTCCTTGTCGTTCAGCGTCCCTTTTGCCAGGCTTACAGGCTCACGTGAACTTCGCCCTTCTTACACAACCGTGTGACATTCTCCGACACAAGCCGTGGACGGTGATCAGCGCATATGTCACCAGCTCTCTGTGGCAATTTCACTTTCGGCGCATACTATTCAGCGGATGAGGTAGTGCGCACGAAACTTGCACGAAATGCACCGACGTTAAGGGCAATTCTGCTGAAAACACCAGCATGGAACATGAAAAATCAGTTGAATTTGCTCAGGATGCCCGTAAACAAAGGAAGGATCAACTGGAGAGCTTGGACAGAGACTTTGGGGTGAAAGCGGAGGTGGAGGGCCTTAACAACGATCCCATAGTGCCCCACCGAAAGCGTGCGCTTTTTCTAGCATGTGCCTGCATTCTTGGTGAGGCCTGCTGGCATCATCATCTTCGTCACTGCTGTCAGCTGACTGTACGAGTTACTGAGCCTGTGGTGCCTGTTCATGCAGGCAACGAACTGTGTGAGAGGTGCGTACTTGAGTTCCAGGTATTACTTTATGCTGCTTTATGATATCTTGTGTTTGGAGGCAGCAAGCTGGCTGTTTGCTGGCAGCAGCAGCAGCAGCAGCAGCAGCAGCAGTAGGCAGCAAGTTAGTTCAGTATTGATTACACAGCTTTACATGTAACTCAATCAAGAAGCTTCACATCATGCTGCATACCTTCGAGGCTGCCTTGCAACCAGCTCAAGGTTAGTTCAAGTGCCTCCAGCCAGATCAGGCAACTGCAGTGTGACAAGCAGCTGGCGAGTTGAGCAACGTCCAACACGCTTGTCAATATGCGATAGAACAGGCAGCCAATCTTTGGAGATGGTGTATGCCCTGCTTGCATTGTCTGCTTTGTGCCTGCAGGCTGGCTTACTACGGCCTGCAGACCAACATGGGGCTTTGTGAGTGAACGAGCCAGGCTGTGGACAGCTCTGCTATTGGTCCCTTAGCCGGCAGCAGTTGTCCAACCGCAATGCTTGTCGCTGTATGCTTGAGTTCAACACGCATCATGAATGGCACTGAAGATTGCAGCCAGAAGATTTTGATGGTGGCCTGGGCGTGTCACAAAGGTGCCCTGGGTGCCACATGCCTGAAGTGTGCGTAACAGATCAATCAGTACAACGATGTGCTGCTGCTGCTGCTGCTGCTGCTGCTGCTGCTGCTGCTGCTGCTGCTGCTGCTGCTGCTGCTGGATTAGACCTCAAGAAGGTCATTGGCTACCCAGCTGACCAGGCCTCACAGCTGCTGCAAGTGTGGAAGGTGCGCACTGCAGCAGACATGTGTTCACTGACAGCGTGCGTGCAACATGGCTGCTACAGAGTGTGCCAGCCAACGCGACAGTGAAAGCCTACATTGTGTGTGGAGGAAACATGCACCGCAGCTGTACGCAGGCATGCATGCTGCCAGCGTGTCAGCAATGCTTGCGTCTGGTTGTCCCGCCCTGCAGGGTACGGTGTACCTCACACCACTGATTGGTGCGTACCTGGCTGATGCTGTCATGGGCCGTTTTTGGGTCATCCTGGTCTTCTCATGCGTCTACTTCATCGTGAGCGGCGGCAGCAGCAGCAGCAGCAGCAACGACAGCGTGCCTTGAGTTCGCCTCCCATGATGGGCACGACAGCTGCTGCTGAGCGCGCATGTACCTTGCTGTGAACCGGCAGCTGCTGCAATGAGCATCCACGGAAGCTACCCTTGGCAGATGACTTTAGAAGGCTGCTTTGCAAGTTGCCACTTGTGCCACTGCATGCAACATGCCATACTGTAGCACTGTACTTGTGCTGTGCTGTGCTGTACATGTGCCGGGACGCACCATCCTGGGCCGAGCTGGGCCAGCTCCCCACCAGTCGGAGCACACTGAGCACCATACGTCTGACACAGCTCAGCAAGTAAAACTTGCATTGCTTTGCAGTAGCACCTGAGATGAGTCGTGACATGTCATACTCGTCACTCATGCAGGGCATGCTGGGCATCACCCTGGTCAACGTCATTCCCGCCATCAAGCCCATCAAGGGCGGCCCGGAGCCCCCTGCAGGCATGGGCGCCACTAGGGGCGTGTTCTGGGCCTTCATGTACCTCACGGTGATTGGGGGCAGCAGTGGCCAGCAGCAGTGACGTCATGTGCTTGTTATATAACATGCATGGCAGCTGCAACGCTACATAGATATCTTCTTGCAACCTTTTTCAAGCTGTGTCGTCACACGGCCAGGTGCTTTGCCGCCAACACCCGCAGCACCGCTCGCAGTGCGGCAGAACCATACACGCATACTGATACCCTGATTTTTACGTGTGTGTGCGTGTGTGTGTTTGTACGCATTGTCTTTGTACATGCTGCAGGCTCTTGGCTCTGGTGGCATAAAGCCCTGCGTCAGCAGCTTTGGAGGTGACCAGTTCAAGGAGACCAGCGCAAGGGAGAGGTGAGGCCAACCGCTGCTCGTGGCAGCCTTGAAAGTCGTCATGTTGATGCCTGGTGATGTGGTACATTGCCGGCCTGCTGCTTGCGGCTTGTTCAGTACTACAGTATAAGCTTATTTGAACGCAGCTGTTTGCAAAAGCAGCTATAATACAAGCACAGAGGTTGTGCTGCAAGCAATGCCCGGATGCTAAGCACGTAAGTGTGCTGCAAGCAATGCCCGTGTGCTGCCTGATGTGCTGCCTGATGCACCACCTGTGCTGCTTCATGTAACACCTGCTGTACTGCATGTGCTGCCTGATGTACTGCATGTACTGCGTGTGGTGCTAGATGTACCGCCTGTGCTGCCTGATGTACCGCCTGCGCCATGCTGCTGCAGGAAGTGGCGATCCTCCTTCTTCAACTGGTTCTACTTTGTCATCAACATTGGCAGCCTTGTGGCGTCCACGGTGGTGGTGGGCGTGCAGGAGAGCAAGGGCTATGGCATCGGCTTTGGCATTCCAACCATCTTCTTCGCAGTGGTAAGACACTGCACCCTGCATCTGCTGACACATGCTGCAGCATGTTTGCACCCAAGAGGTTCAGCGGCAGCATGC
This sequence comes from Scenedesmus sp. NREL 46B-D3, assembly GCA_014080715.1. Classification (NCBI taxonomy): domain Eukaryota; kingdom Viridiplantae; phylum Chlorophyta; class Chlorophyceae; order Sphaeropleales; family Scenedesmaceae; genus Scenedesmus; species Scenedesmus sp. NREL 46B-D3. The sequence continues at coordinate 36,269 of JACERP010000721.1, read as the reverse complement.
CACCAACGGCTGCAGCCCGTGAAGTGGTTACAGTGCCGGCAGCCCTGCATAGGTGCATTGAGTAATGCTTAAGCAGTTATGTGACGCAGCCAGCACCTGCATGTTGCATTCATCATAAGGATCGCAGCATATCAAGTGCTGCTGCTGCTGCTGCTGGCTGCAGGCCATTGTTGCGTTCATCATTGGTGCGCTGTTCAAGCTGTATATCCGCATCCCCCCAGAGGGCAGCCCCTTCACACGCATCGTGCGCGTACTCAAAGGTGCGCCAGGGCACTGCAGGAGCCGGTACCAGCAGTGACTGCCTGCACAGCATTCACCAGCTGCCCAGACCCTGCCATCCATCCAGAACGGTTCAACACAACATGGTTGAGAGAGTAGCTACATGTGGATTCAGTGACCATCTGAGATGGTACGAGCCACCCAGGATGAGCACCTAGTCACACAGTCGTTGCGTTGCATATGGCGCTACTTAGACAGCTGCAGCAGCTAATTCAGCCGCCATCTCTGCCGCCATCAAAGCAACTTTACCACCGCCTGTGCTATGCCCGCAACTGCTCGCTGTGCATGTGCACAGGTGCGCTGGTCAACAGGAAGCAGCCGCTGCCGCAGCCCAGCGAGCTGTATGAGCCGCCAGCAGGCACCTACAGCCACCTCGCCTTCACGATGGCGCACACAACCCGCATGAGGTGCGAGGGATGCTGTTGTTGGATGCTGTTGTTGGATGCTGTTGTTGGATGCTGTTGTTGGATGCTGTTGTTGGATGCTGTTGCGCCTCAGCAAGGGTGCGTCCCTCGTGCATCTGCTGTGCTTTTGGAAAGGAATTTGTGCAGCACATGGTGGCTCGCCCGCTTCTAGTGCTGCTGTCAGCAACTGGCACCCGCCCGCTATCGTTACTCGCTCGCACTCAGCGCGTACTAGCATGCCACCTGGCCCCTAGATGTGTGGGCCCATGTGCATCGGCGCGCTTGGCATGGGGGAAAACATAGCACATGTCATGTAGTGTTGCGCAGAGGTGCTCATGACAAGCCCGATCATCCGCTTGCGCTGCTGCGTGGCCTGTCATGCTGTGCGCGCTGCAGGGCGCTGGACAAGGCTGCCATCAGGGGTGACCAGCCGCGCCCCGTGTCCCGCACGGAGGTCGAGGAGACAAAGGCCTTCCTGGGCATCATGCCGCTCTTCCTGTGCATCTGCATCTACCAAATGACGTATGTGAGTGCAGCAACTGAAGCACTTGCTAGTTTTGTCGCTGTTCGGGCAGCAGCTTCCCAGTACAGTCATGTTAGCTGTGATGAGCACGGCATTACTTGGCTGTGTATGGCGTAGCACAGGAAGGGGACCAGGTCAGCATACCTGGCTTGCTGCAAGACAGACACCTGACACCTGATAATGTTGCTGCTCCCTCTGCCCCTGCCCTTGCCCCTATTGCCCCCGCTGCTGCCTGCTTGGGCGTACAGGACCCCATCTTCACGCTGCTGCCCTACCCTGGCGATGTGATGGACAGGAGCATGGGCAACCTACAGATTCCAGGCGCGCATCGCTGCAGCGACCTGCACAGATGACAGCACCCAGCATCAACTCCCTGACCTGCTAACAGTCGATGGGTCTTAATGTCAGATGGTGAAGCTGGCTTGTAGGTCTGTCAGCATACTCTAGCTGTGGTGCTAGCGTCAGTGCTACAGGGCACTGCAGCAGGCCTGAAAACTTCACTTGGGTACAGCACATCAGAACAGCGTGTTGGGGTCGATTACAAGGCAGATTGATCACCAAACACGCTGCTTTGCTCTCACTGCCGCTGCTTCATCATGGCTCTCACATGCCGCTGTGCTGTGCATGGCTGGCACGTCTACCTGCCCTGACATTGCTTGTGTCTCCCTGCAGCTTCCTCCATCTCATTTGCCAACACATTTGGCGTGCTGTTCACGGTGGTGTTCTACGACTTGGTTGTGGTGCCAATAACCAACAAGATTGGCAGACCCATCTCCATGACCTTCAGGTGAGTCAGGAAGGGGCCTGCTGTTGAGCATTAACACAAGTGGTGGTTGATGCAGACCAGATGAGAGCATATCAATGTGTCCAACCCTGTGCAGCAGGCAGGGGCTTCTCCAAACCTTCAGGCACACCCGAGGCGCACACGTCCAGCACGTGGTTTGCAACACCAGCTATACTTCTGTGCACGGTTTCTAGCCGCTGCTGCTTCTGCTTGCTGAGTGCCTCCTGTGACGGGCTGTCGAAGTGCCAGGCTCGGATGTTGTGAGTGTGTGCTGCGCCGTCTGCTTGCAGGATTGGGCTGGGCTTCTTTGTGCAGATCCTGGCGCTCATCAGCGCTGCATTGATTGAGATGGCGCGCTACAAGATGGTGCGGCAGACTGGCCTGATCGACAGGTTCCTTGCGGCAGGCCCAGATGCTGATCCCCTGGACCCCCAGTTCACACAACCCATGAGGTGGGCAGGCAGCAGGATGGTGTTGCATGCGCAGGCCCCTCAGGGTGCTCATTACCATCACGCGCTGGCATGGCACAACAGCAAGCATGCACCTGGCTTGACAGATTTGTTTGCAATTCATGGGCGGCTGTGGCTCAGATTGTGTCAGTGTGCTGTGGCTAAGCAAGACAAGCAGTGCTTGGGACTTCAGTGTATGACTCACTGCCAAAGGCGGCATGTGCAACCATAGCACCTAGCTGCAGCGCTTGCGTGCTGGCATCTGTAGCAGCAGTCGCTGGTGAAAGCAGAGTCATACCAACATACCTATATCTTTGATGCTGCGTGTATGACTGCCTATGTAATTGCCGGTGTACTGCTGTGCAGCATCTGGGTGCAGTTTGTGCCTTACTTCCTGGTGGGCGTGGGGGAGGTGTTCACCAAGTGAGTGGCTGTGGAGTATAAACGCAGCCAGAATCAGCCCGCAGTTGACACATGACTGGAGCTACCACCTGCACAGTGTTGCGCATCAACTACGTCACTGCGTAAACGATCATGTTGTACTTGGCTTACAGGACTGCGTCCTGGTGATTGGTGGTTGCGCTGATTGCTCACTGCTGCAGCGTTGCTGTTCAATGGCCTGTTCTGCCGGCAGCATCGGCACCATGGAGCTGTTCTACACGCAAGTATCAGAGGGCATGCGGTCCCTGGGCACCTCCTTTTATCTGCTGACCATGGCTGTCGGCACGTACCTGGCAAGTGCGCTCAACATCATTGTGGCATCAGCCTCACCCGTTGACTTGTGGGTGGCGGACAACCCGCTGTTCGGTCACTACGACTGGTACTTCTGGTGAGTGCCGCTGCTCAGCAGTGCTGTTGTGGGACGCAAGGTTGGGCGAAGTTTGCAGAAGTAATGGTGCTGCGTATTGCCAAGCACCCAGCAGAAGCCCGCACGCAACATCGCTGTTGTTGCTGCTACGCTGCTGCGTGGTCCTCCACTGTGTCTGTGGATGTTGGCTGAGCACGAATGACAACACAGCACGTGCGTACACTGGCCTGCATCAGGCGTTTGTAGGCACACGTCAGAGTTCGCCCGTGTTCAGGGCCTTGGTTGCTTATGAGTGCAGGGAGCTTGGTGCAACTGCTGTCCGCTGTCTGTTGCGCCTGTGGCTGACCTGCAGGTTGAACGCTGGCATCCTGGCTGGTGGCCTGGTCATCTATGCGCTGGTGGCACGCACCTACACAGAGAAGCCTGTCACAAACGTGGACAAGGTGAGAAGCAGTGCTGTTGTTGCTGCAGCGTGTAACTGAGCCGCCTGAGGACGCTGCTGCCTGCAGGCAGATAACACCAGTTTGTTCTTCCTCCGTGCCTCAGTCTGCAGGATGCCATGGTCGCATGTGCTTGGCACGCTGCTCACAACGCTGCTGTGCTTACCGGTGTGTGTTGGCTGTGTGTTCCACAGGACCCCTTCAACCGCGAGAGCAGGCTCCACAGTGAGCTCGCCAATGTGTCGCGCGTTTGGCCCTCGGTCAGCAGCAACAGCCGCATGAGTGAGCTGCGGCAGCGCAGCAAAGCAAGCATCGTCTCAAGCACGGGCAGTGGCATGTCAGGCGCCGGCCGGGCAGGTCTGGCGCAGCTGCATGGCGGGGCCAAGCCTGGCACGATGCCCTCCACCATTGCTGAGCACTTCAGCAAGGATGTGCGTGACGTTGCCCAGGTTTGACCAGGTGTGACTGGGCCCGAGCAGACAAGCAGGCAACCCCGAGGCGAGGGTGTTGCAGAGCAGTGAGGAACAGGGTTCGGCTCTGATGCTGGTGTGCCTGCGCATGCTGGGCAGCTGGATGTGGTTGTACAACGGTGACTGCGCTGCGTACTGGCTGCCGCATGCTGAGCGCAGAAGGTATTGCGCTGCTGATGTCAGGGGGCTGTGCAGACGCAAGTGTGGCAGTGCGGCAATGGCAACAGTGTGCCGTATGTGATGGCATGGTTGTCATGCTGCCGACCAGCCGAGGCGCAAGCGCATGCAGAAAGCCATGTCGTAGCTGCACACTATAGGCTTGTGTTGCTGCGGGCAGCAGATGAGCTGATGTAATGTGCTGGGTTGTGGTGCGCCAGCCTTGACCTTTTATGAACACCTTTGCAGGAACGGCAGATGGCTTGCTTCTCTTTGCGGTTCGTGTATGTATGTCTATTGTCAAGTGGCATTTTCAGCCACCTTGGGTGAGCCCAGTAGCACGCTCCGAGTGTAGTAAGCCATCAACTTGGTACCCAGACTATTACTCCGCAGAATTGAGCAATTGATTATGTACTTGTTACGCGTATGTTGTCGCACCGATTATGCAGTTAACCAACTGAAACATTGTATGTGCCAGTCTAAAATCTTGTGGGAGCATACTTCAGTTTGTCTGGGCGGTGAAGCCGCCCATGCTGGCTTGGTGGCACGTGTGCGCTGCTTGCAGCGGTGCTCTGTCTTGCATGCCAAGTGTGGCATGCCACGACAGTGACGATGCTTGCCAGCGCCATCTTGCTGCGCACACCTACTTACACACTGGGCATGGTGCTGGGCATGCTGGATGCAGTCATTTTGTGATAACTGTCAACATTTACGACGCATTCATGGTATGTTTGAATATTCATACAAGCCATGGGCCAACACCACATCTACCCAGCTGGAGCGATGTAGTTTTCTACGGTGACCACACCCTACATGATTCCATAGCATGGCTGTGGCACTCATCAGCATGCCATGTTTATTGTTTACATTGTGTACAGCAACTGACGTAGCTGCGCACCCACGGTTGCTGCTACTCCATGACATGGTCATGTGCTTGTGTTGCTGTGATTATTTCAATGTTTCATGTATTTGGCTAAAGGACGTGCTGCCTTCCTGCACCCACTGCATTTCCCCTTCTACTAGCTGTTGAGAAGTGCTGTCTAGAAGTGCATGTATCTCAAGCACATCCTGTTGTGTTGCTGTGCAGTGCTTGCATCGTGCCTGCATGCAGCACATGCATATACTTTGGGTTGGTTGTATGCAAGAGGTTGGCTTTGCTTTTTGAAAGCCAGATATGCAGGCAGTTGTCATTGACTCACTGAAAATTTTGCTACGACCCTCGCTCTTGGGCTGATCAGCCGTGAAAGCTGCAGGACCTGTATGACCTGTGTGGCCTAAAGTGTCACCACTATTCAGCAGCTGCAGCTGCTGCGCTCAGCTCGAGCTCATCGCATGTGGATGGAGCTCTGGTCTTTGCATCACGACGCATGCTTGTAAGGTTGCATGGGCACCCAGTGTCGTATAGTCATCATCCCTCCTTTGTGTCATGGATAGTTGATTTTTGTATCGCCACTTGCAGCACTTGCCCAGCAAGCTGGCACATACCGTAGTGCAGCCGATCTTGCTGGTGTGCTGCCAGCAATGCAAAGTGACACGCGCTCAGGACAAAAACTTAGCAGCTTGTAGATCTTCTGCGTATCTATGTTTAACACTAAGATTGTATGTTGCGTTCCTGGGCATAGGATTTTGATGGAAGAGTCCCAGTGAACATACTGGCTACGTAGAAAAGGGCACGTGTTATACTGGCTGCATATTTTACACCCGATGCGGGGCGCGCCCCCTAAGCATACTATGTTGCCCCTTAATCGCATGTGCAACGGCTTATAAGGCCCAGCTGCGCCATTTGTTCCTTCCCGCTTCTTGTACCGGCCCTCTCTGATAGCGTTCGCAGGGCTCGCCAGTACTTGGTCGTATGTTTGTGTCATAATTAAATTTTGCATGCAAGCGCCATGTCATGATCAGCTCGCGCGAAGGCAAATGCGCAAGTGAGCAGCGTGCGCAGCTCACAAGAGCAGCAGCTCACACTAGCAGATGCACAACTCTCCGATACCTGAGATTGCTAAACATCGGATTGCAAGTTTCCTGGCATGCTTGTTCGCCGATTGAAGCGAGACAGCATAGTACTGGGCCATGGTGTAGATGGCCACTGATGCAGGCACGATGCGCCTATGATAAGCAACCGCTGCGCTGTATAAGCATCAACTGAACGAAATGGCTTGCCTGCAGGATTCACGTGTCAGGCTGAGGCACTATGGGCGACCAGCCAGGTGGCAGGGGCCCTCCCTTGCCAAGTGATGCAACAGGGTCGCCAGTTTTGTACAGGGCTGATGTTCCAGCCGCTCTGGACAGCAGCTGCTCCACCAGCCGCAGCAACAGCAACGTGATGGCCCTGCAGCAGGTGCACTCGTGCTTATCAACCGGGCCTACTGCGCACAGCCCCAGACCCCCGGGGACAGCACAACATGGCCACCCCAGGTCCAATGTGGCGATTCAGCGCTTTGCAGCTGCGCTTGATGCTGCAGGCCCTGCAGATCTGGTGGTGCAGGCACTGGCGGCAAAGCACACAGCTACCGGCGGCAGCACTAGCAACACTGCAGAGGAGGAGGCTGCTGGCAAGCCAGGCAGCGGCACCAGCAGCAGAAGGTTTTGTTACCCCACTGGCCAGCAAGCGTGTGACCCTGCACACAAGGCAGAGTCTTCGCACCTAGTACCAAAAGAGGTGCAGGACTTTGCATTAGCCATATCTGCTGCTGGCCTTGCAAACCCCACCTTCCTGGCCATTGCTGCCAGAGCATCTGACGCAGGAGCGAGTGCGGCCTCAGCAGCTACTCCAACACCCGGCAGCCCTAGGGGTCCCATTACAACCCCCCTGCTGCACACTGCCGGCAGCAGTACAAGCAGCTTGGCAAAAGCAATGGGATCTGGCCAGCTCACGGGCATCTCAGCAGCAGGCACCATAGCTCCGCTTCGAACCAGCGACTACGGCATGCTGCATGGTGACTCTACAGCAGACCACAGCAACCGCTCGTCACTGGCAGGGGAGGCAGCAGCCAACCCATGGGGTAGGCACAGGTTACGGCCCAGTCAAAAGGTCGGTGCAGTCCCAGGCGCAGCAGCAACAGCAGAGCAGACGTGGTGAAATGCGCCAGCAGATAGACCAGCAGCTGAGGGCGATGCCTTTGCTGCTGGTCAGTCGCAGTTCTGGCTGAGTCCATTGCCGGAAAGGCAGCAGCAGCAGGGACAGCAGGATGAGTGCAGCTATGCATCAACCAGAAGCTTGTGTAGTGCCAGCACAGCAGCAGATGAGGTACAGCCTGTGCTCAGGAAGTCGCCTGGCTCTGTGTGTGAGGCAGCGGACTGTGCAAATGGGCAGCCTGCACAGGACCTTGAGTCCTGCACAGCAGCTGCTGAGTTACTCCACTGCCGGCGGCAGCAGCAGCAGCAGCAGCAGCAGCAGCAGCAGCAGCTGCTGCATCTGTTCCAGGGTAAGCTGGGTGCTGCTGATTCACAGCAGCCAGACCAACAGCTGCAGCAGCAGCAGCAGCAGCAGCAGCAGCAGCAGCAGCAGCAGCAGCAGCAGCAGGAGCTGCTGTCTTCAAGAGTGGAGGAGCTGTTGTGCATGGAGGAGGCATCGGAACAAGGCACAGAGGAGGTGCAGCAGCAGCAGCAGCAGCAGCAGCAGCAGCAGCAGCAGCAGCAGCAGCAGCAGCAGCAGCAGCAGCAGCAGCAGCAGCAGGAGGCTGTGAAGAGGGGCTTAGCTGCTGGAGCAGCTGCAGCAGCTTCTGATGGGCTCAGACACATGCTTGGTGAGTTCCTGCTGCTGTATTGTGTTGCCTGTGCACATGTTTGTCTTTTGGCGACATGCAGGAATATGCCGCCACTGCCGCTGTTTGCTGTGCTGAAAACTGCTGTGCTGTGCTGTGCTGTGCTGTGCTGTGCTGTGCTGTGCTGTGCTGCAGCCTTTGCTGGCAAGTGCAGCAACCTGCGGCACCAAGCTGAGTCAGCACAGTTGCCAGTGGAGGACACAACAAGCAGCAAGCATGCAGACAGCATTTGTGAGCCTAGCACAGCTGCATGGGATGGCTCCAGCCAGCAGCAGCAGCAGCAGCAGGATGGCGACATCCTTGCCCGGCAACTTGGCAGTGGTTTGCGGCAGAGGGTCAGCTGGGGAGCCGCAGCAGCAGCAGCAGCAGGAGGGCACGCAACTAGCAGTGGAGGCTCAGCACTGGAGCAAGATTGTGTGTCGGCTGGCAGTGCTGCATCCAGCAGCAAAGGTGCGCTTCTCATGGCAAGAGCACCCAACTGTCAGAGCTACACAAAGCGACCAAGAAGCGGCAGCTGTTGCAGCTCCTTGTTATGCCCGCACAGCGCACTGCAGCTAGTCGTGCCGCTGAAAGAGCAGTAGGACCATGTCCCCGCGTCCAACTGTGTAGCTGCCTGGTGACACACTTATTGCTCCCTGATGACTGCCTCAACAACTGGCTGACATGCAGCACGCACATCCTGCGGTACTTGGCACGTGTCACAGTCTTGTTTTATGCATCGCTTATGGTGGCTCCTACATTAGCAACACCTACTGCACGTCCACCTTTGGCATGTTTCAGCAAATGGCAACAACCATTCAACTTGAAGGTCAAGCACATCGCATACGGGTGCAAAACTGCCACTGCGTGTTTTGTTCCACTGCGTCTGCAGGCTCGTGCGCCACTGGATCAGGCATCAGCGAGCCATTCCCCGACAGGCATGCAGACTTCCCAAGCAGCCCAGGTAGCCTCGCCCCTCTCTTTTGCTGCGGATTCGCCCCTGAAGCATCCGGCAGCACTCATCAAGGCAGCAAGGGAAGACAGCACAGCCCTGCCGGCGATGGCAGCAGTAAGCAGGTTGCTGGCAAACACAAGCGCACAAGCTTAATGCTGCTGCTGACGGCACTAGTGCTGCTTGCAGCGTCTGGCATGGGTGCTGGCGTATGTTTTGGTGTTGTCAGGCAGACTAAACAGCAGCGTGCAACAGCTGCAGAAGCAGCAGCTGCACACGCTGCTGCAGCACATGGGATTGGCAGGGCTGCAGGTGCTGCTGCTGATGCAGGACCTGTGCCACCGATTAATTTTCAGGTGGTGCTGGCAGTTCCTGCTGTTTCTGCTGACCAGGGATGCAGGACGTGGTTCAGCAGCAACGAGGTAAGAGGAAAAGCTGGTCAGTTTGCCCTGCAATGCTCTGCAAAACAGCCACAGGCGTGTGTGATGGTCAAGGATTCAACCTCGTTGCCTGGAGGCAGGCATTACAAGCTGTTGCTGTCAGAAAATCCAAGCTTTCCATCGAGAGGTTAGCTTGCCGCATTGATCCCTGTCCACTGCTGTGGTGCTGCTTGCGCTTGCCCCTGCAGCGTCTGAGCAGGTACAAGGCAATCTTTGCTGCTTCCTACACAGCCGCGCTGCAGCAGCGGGTGCCTGAGAGCTCCATCAGCAGCATACAATGCGGCGGCAATGACGTCTACAAAGTGGTGTACAGTTCTAGCAGCAGCGATGCCACAGCCGCACTACCACCAGCAGCAGCAGCAGCAGCAGCAGGACCTGCCAGCTCTGCTGGTGCTGCGGTTCCTGCATTTGCACAGCCCTCTCGCCGGTTGCTTGCAGAACTCGATACAGACCACGTGCATGGCGCACGCTCTCTTACGTTGCCGTTTGTGCGGCAAAACCCTTTGGCCCTGGTCGAGGTTGTCACGCGGTTCAAGCTCCCTGCACCAACATCACATGGTGACCGGGCACGCATTGTCGAGACGGTTGTCACCGGCTCATCTGCGATCCTTGGCGGCCCCATGAGCGCCTTCTTCCAGGTGCCCAGCGCCCTGGTGAACTTTGTTCCCTGGGGCAGCAATGCACGCGACCAGCAGGTGGGAGCGCAGCCACTGAGCAAACCACCAGCCATTGTGCCCGCCACAAGGTATGTGGAAGCTCCCACCTGCCTGTTCCCCCTGACCAGGAGCAACAGCATGTCGGATGCTCAAGGCAGGCTGTGGAGTATGATGGCCGGCAGGGAGTGCGTGTTCCGGCCGGCACACGCTGCTGTTCCTCGGCCAGCCATTGCGTGGAGTGACGCGCCGGCGTGTGATGATGAGGCAGCTGAAATCAACAGCGTCATAGATGACGACGGGCGGCCGTGGGGCTGGCAGGGTGGTACCAGCTGTGCCTTCAAACGCAATGGCGATGCAGTGCCGCCAAGCGGTGCCGGGCGCTCTGCGCAGCTGAGTGCCAGCAGCAGGAATGACACGCCTGGCAGGGGTGGTCTGGTGTGGGAGGCGGCACCGCCGTGCTCACTTTCGCCGCACAGGGCAACTGCGATGCTAGGTGGGCCGCCTTCTTGAGTTCAAGCAGAGCTCACATGTGCTGTGCGGCAGGACACCTCGCAGCAGTGCACCAAATCAACGTTTGCATACGCAGCATTGAGCAGCAGGTGCAGCTGTCTTGGGGGCCGCAGCAGCTGATGTGTGGTTGTTTCTGCCTGAGGCAGCCATGCATGACAAGTGAAACTGGCACAGTGAATGCAACCACACCCAGAACATTGTATGCGTGTCAAGCTCGTGCTGAGCACTGCTTTCACAGCCGCTTGTCTCACCCTGCCTTGCACATTGCGCCACCTGCAGACACTAATGGCAGGCTTTGGGGCTGGGAGAATGGCAGGAACTGTGTCTTCAAGGTGGGTAAATGATTCAGTTGTCCATGCTTGACAAATGCTACTGCTGACAGCGATCACGTGGCCATGTTGCTGCTGTTGAAACTACAAGCTGTGCGGCTGCAGGGCAGCATTTGGCAGCACAATGCATTGGATGCAGAGCACTGTGAGTACAAGCCGTGCCAGCAGCAGCAGCAGCAGCAGCAGTAGCACTCGTGCTCCGCTCACGTGCCGCTCTGGCTGTCTGTTTGACACTGCAGTGGCAGTCCCTGCCTAACTGAAGCTGTGCGAAGGCACGTACCGGGTCCTTGCAGGCTGGCAGTAGCTGTGGTTCACAGAGCCCAAATGAAGTTGAGCAGTGCTGCCGGCAAGAACTCCAGAAGAACTGTACTATGCTTTGTAGTTGAGAGCTTGAAATGCAATGAGCCTGGCCTCTTGGTGCCTGAAATGCAGCTGCAGGAAAGCAACACGCAACTGCCTGCTGCTTGCATTGCCAAATGCTCCGCCGCTTGGCTGCTTCAGCTGATGCATGTGCATGCAATAACGCAGCTGCCATTGCTGCAGAGTGTGGCAAGGGAATGTGCCTCCACATTCATGATGCAAGGCACGTAGCTTAAGCCCAAGCTTGGGCGGACCAGACCAAAGACATGTACTGCAGCACTGCCTGCCTGTGATTGTCAAGCAATCTTCAGCATGGTGTACGTGGAACGGGCATCACGAAGAATTGGATGTCTCATGGTCATCACTTTGTGCATGAGTATGGCAGCAGTGTGTCCCAGGAGGTAACTCTGCTGCTAAGCATCCATGTCATAGCAGACCGCTATACATGTGTGCCAGTTGCCTTTGTCAGTGGTGTGCAAATCGAAGGTGTTGCACACCGGCCGACAAGTGGAACCGTGTTTTGCACCTTTGTACGTGTACTTGCTGGCGTGTGAGCTGTGTTGGGGGGTGGTTGTCTTTGTGTATTCTCATGCTGAACCATCAAGGGGCATCAGGGCTGCAGCCAATATCTTCCAGCTGGATGATGAAATTTTGTGTGGGTTTTGAGAAGTTGCCAGCGACCAGCTGTACCTGTTGTTTATTGAATAAGAGGGGTTTTGCAGTACAGCCCTGGTGGTTGTCTGCAACATATCAAGCCCTGTACACGCCAGTTTGCTGTGTATTATGCTGCTTACCGCATATGACTGCATCACATTCAGGTTGGCCTGGTGCTAAAGCTGCTACAGGTGTCCCCTGCACATGGAGTGCTTGAATGAGCAGCTGTGCTGGGCCTTGTGCAGCACCACTGCCCTCAGTTCCTTGGACCCTCACTTACTGTACTGCTCCCAATGTTTCCGCTAATATATCTTGCCGGAAGCCGGCAGGTTTTTTTGGAATATATTATGTTTGCCGGGAGGCTGACATGGCATTTTCTGGCAAATTATAACGTTTTGCCGGCACTGGAATGGCGAATAAATAATATTGTTGCCGAGGCGTGTAACCATGCCATTGCACTTGGCTGAATTCTCTGCACCTGGCTGTGGACAGCAACGCCTCCACGCTGTTGCCAGCTCACTGTTACCTGCAACATGCATGGCTGTGGCTGCTCTAGCCCATCCTGCTGCTGCTGCTCCTGCACGGGTGTCGCTCCCTCTGCTGCTGCTGCTGCTGCTGCTTCTGATGCTGCTGCTGCTGCTCCAGCAATTTAGTTCTTGCCGCTACCCGGAGGCCTGCCTCTCTCCTTTGCAGGAGCAGCAGGCATGTTGGTCTTGGCTCCCTTTGCTATTCCTGCACCCACGTTCTGTGTTTCGGTCTGCTGCTCTGGTATAGTAGTGATGACCTGGTCTGACTGAATTTATCAAACGAATCGTCTAGCTTTCGTTGATCAGGATCAGGTTCACCAACGGGAAGCTTGCCAGCAGGCCCGCCATCTCATCACGACACGGCACCCAGACAGCTCGGTAAGGGGTCCGCGAGGTCTAGGAATGTGTGTTTATGCATAAGGCTGCATTATCGTCTCCGATCGAGGGCATAATACGCAAATTTTTAATGCCAGGGAATATATCTAGGGTTTTAATAAGTATTGCCGGAAGCCGAAAACTATTTATTTGGGGTTTTAAGTCTTTTGCCGGAAAGCCGTGTTGAATTTTCTATTTAGGAAAACATTAGGAGCAATACGGTATTTTCTGTTCTATTGTTAGGAAGTTTCCCTGACCTGATGATCTGTGTGAACATGCAGGGAACTTGTCAGATGCTTTTGTGCCGGGTGTCAAAGCCACATTGACCTTGGTGGGCGTGTGAGGCTTGAAATCACCCCTGCTGGTGCAGTACCAGTCAGCACGTTAAGCTAGGATCCATTGTGTTGCATGGGGTCGCTGGAGGCCAGGTGCTTTGCGTTGCTGGCAAGCTGCAGCGCTGATGGCGATTGTAGCCTGCAACGCGTTGCAGTTTGTCAAGTGCTGTGACATGGTCCCAGTGATGCAGCACCTTTGAGTGCAGATCTACACACTGCGCTCGTTGAATGCGCAAAAGCCTCCAAGACTGAGTGCTCAGAAGTCGGTGAGCTGATGAATTCTTGGGTTGATGGTGTCATGATCATAGGTGATCACCTATGCACATGGTGTATTTGGCCCCCGTGCGCCTTGTTTAACTTCCTTATGGCTGGACCTGATGCCCTTCCAAATGTAGGGGGCGAACAATCGGCCTGAGGTTCCGTGACAATGGTGATGGACTGAGTGGACGAAGTTACCCATGTAACTTCCAAAATGTGAGTGCATGCACTTGCGCCCCACCCTCCTATATCTGTGTGGGTAGTATGGTATGCAGGTTGAGGATCGCATTACATGGGAGCGCATCTGGCACGACAACAATTCAGGCACCACCAGCTTCAATTGAACTTGCTTGCAAGCAAGTTGCAACTGCATGCGTGCAGACCAGACGCCAACCCCAAACACCTGGGCAGTGTTGTACATACATTGATACAAATCATAGAAGAACAAGCGCGCATGGTGCTGCAAAATCAGCAGGCAATGCAGCGATAGAGTGATTCGGCAGCCAGCGATGCCAGATCTATCAAGCACTGGCTGGCCAGAATTTGAACATGCCTAACATGGCACGTGCACGCCGTTAGACCGATGGTGTGCCGTAGGACACCAAAAAATGCAAGACTGCTACCACAGTAATAGTTGGACATCAATTGATCATTGCAGCCGTGTAAAAAAGTTCAGAGGCAGCAGAGGGGCGTGTTCCCAAAGCCTCCTGACTGTCGTGCGCGCTTGGCTCGCTGCATACGCATAAAGGTTTAAAGCAGTTTATGGTTTGAATCACTATCACTTATCATCCGTGTTTGGTAGGCTTTACCGCTCGCCCCCAAATACCGCTCTCACTGCATAGCAACAAGCCAAAAGAGCAACACGCAACGACAACACATAACAAAGCTAGTTTGACTACCGAGAAACTGACGAATCGCCATGCCGTGAGCTGTGGGGAACATAGTTGGGCGCGTAGGCCGCGCAGCAGCTCAGCAAACGCGACAACATCACACGCCGACCAAGCCGCAGCCTGACCCTTACCATCCATATCAACCTTTAAGAATACCGCCAACGCCAAGGCTGCTGCAGTGTTTCTCTCCTGTGCAGCAGCATACATCAGGCAATGGCTGAGCAACAAGACAAGAATCAGAGCACTGAGAAAGCGCAGCAAAAGCCACCACCTCCAACGCCCCAGCCATGGAGCCACTGGCAGCAGCAGGTGGATTCTCCATCAGCGCCAGGCACAGGTTCTACAGCAGGCTCCATGCCAGTAACCCCCAGCGCAGTCAGCCCAACAGCTGCACTTGGCACACACGCCAGGTCAGCAGCAGCGATTCAGCGATTTGCAGCAGCGCTTAATGCTGCAGGCCTTGCAGACCCGGCGGTGCAGGCACTGGCAGCAAAGCTTTCAAGCAGCAACTCTGATCAGGCACCGGCATTAAGCAGCAAGTCAAGTAGCGCCACATCTAGCGAGGGAGGTGCCAACCCCAGCAGCAGCAGCAGCAGCAGCAGCAGCAGCACTACAAACAGCCTGGCGACGACTCCTAGCATGACTGACAGCACAGCCAGCGGCGGCAGCATGGTCAGCAGGCAAGTGCAGAGATTTGCTACAGATGTGTCAGCAGCTGGGTTTGCGAATGTCACCTTCATGTCCATCGCCGCCAACGTCCCAGAGGACGCAGCTGTAAACGGCAGCAGCTCAAAGGTCGACAGCCCCAAGCCTACCAGCAGCCCTGCACTGCTGAATGTTGGCAGCACTGCCAGCAGCTCCATCAAAGCTGCAAAGTTGGGCCAGCTGACGGGCTACTCAGCTATTGGCACGCTGGCACCTATGCGCAGCAGCGACTACGGCACGCTGCCGCACACTGGGTGGTGCAACAGCAGCAGATCTTCTGAGATAGGAGAGCCGGCTGGAGTTCCCTTGAGCTGGTACAAAACTGCACCAGGAGTGACAACATTGGCGGCAGCAGCAGCAGCAGCAGCAGCAACAGGAGCAGCAGGAGCAGCAGCAGGGCCTCACAAAGATCCAGCTGTGTGCAGCAGCCGAGGTACCACCGACTCTGGCTCCTGGATCAGGCAATCAGCCGAGGAGGAGCCTGATCTGCCTTGCTATGGCTCATCACGCAGCTGCCTGAGCTTGGCTGCTGCTGCTGAGCACACGATGCCTGTGTTGGTGGAAAGCCACAGCAAGAGAACAACCCCATTGTATCAGTCAGGTAATCAGAACTGTATGCTGGCTCATCAGGCACCTGGATCAACTGCTTCAGCTGCTGTGCTGCAGCAGCAACAGCAGCAGCAGCTAGCGGTAGGCTCGGTTGGTGGGGCGTCAGGGCCAGGTGCAGCAGGCACTGGAACTGCAGAGGGAAGCTCTGCTCCTCGTGGTTTCATGGCAGCATTTAAAGGCCTGAAGCTTCGGTTTGGTGAAATGAGACGGCTTATACTGTGCATGTACATGCATGCACATCCGTTCTTGCTTGACTTCACCTCCGTTTGCTTGTGATGAGCAATGTTAGACAGTGTGCCCGGTGCGGGTGTATAAACAAAGTGGCAAAACATGCCATGTTAGGCAGCCTATGCAAAGCACTGCCTCAACTGCATGTGATGCTGTTTGACGGGTCTGCAGGCTTTGCAGGCAGCAGCACTGCTGATGGCAGTCCAATCTCGCACGAGCCGTCAGAGGTGGAGAACGCAATCAGTCTTGGCCACAGCAGCAGCAGCGTGGACAGCTCTCCTGCTGAGAGGCCAGTCGAGAGCAGCCGTAAACGCAGTGCCTGCCAGCCGCAGTGTATCAAGCCTGCATGTGTACCTGAAGATGTCCTCAGCAGCAGCACCCAGCCGCAGGAAGCGTTAAGCTGTCCCATGCAGCTCGAGAACGGTCTGCGGCATAGAGTGAGCATAGCCTCGAGCTTGTCACCTGCAACAGCAGCAGCAGGGCTGGGCAGCAGTGGGGGTGTCACAGGGCACCAGATGCTCAATGGCAGCAGTGGGTTTGGCAACTGGGCCGTGCCGCTGAGCAGTAACGACCTCCTTGGTGAGTTGATCAAATGTCAGGAAGAGGCAACCTGCACAAGAACCAGGCAGATGTCTGCCATAACCAAACCCTGCTTGACTGCCAGATGGCAGACGTCCAAGCCGCTGCATTCACACCTGCAGCACATGTGCTGGACTCTGGCATGCCCAATTTCTGCAGTCTGGTGCTTGCCCTGTTGTTGCTGCTGGTGCTCTCTCCACATGTGCTTGGCCTGTCGTTGCATGTGCAGGTTCACTGGGCAGCAGCATCCGCAGCGTAGACGGAAACGGCTCAGAATGTGCAGAACCACCAGCTGAACCAGCACCCTGGCGCCGGCTGCCAGCCTGTTGGCGCAGCGCAGGGCCCGCAGCAGCAGCCAGTGTGGCACCAAGCATCCTCAGCCGAGGCAGCAGCAGGAGCAGCAGCAAGCGCAGCACCAGTGCCAGCGGCAGCAGCGATGGTGGCAAGCGGGCTGCTGGCAGGCGCAAACGCATGAGCCTGATCCTGCTGCTCAGCCTCATTGTGGTGCTCACAGCGGCTGGCATGGGCATGGGTGCCTACTTTGGCCTTGTCAGGCTGATGCCTGGGGAGCATGCAAGGGACCCGGCAGCAGCAGCAGCAGCAGCAGCACCAGCACCAGCACCAGCACCAGCAGCAGCAACAGCAGCAGCAGCAACAGCACAGCCTGTCGGTGAATTTCATGGCTTTGGTATGCCGGGTGCCAATGGAATAAGCGCGCCTGTGTCGCTGATGAACTTCCAGGTGGTGCTGGCTGTGCCTGCTGTCACAGCCGACCAGGGCTGCAAGACGTGGTTCAGCAGCGGCGAGGTGAGGCAGCAGCAGCGTCAGCAGAGCGACTGTACATAGCCAGGAGAGGCTGCACATGGCCGCCATGTACTGCCAACGTGCACACAGTTGCAGTGCCGCGTAAGCAGCAGCAGCAGCAGCAGCAGCAGCAGCAGCAGCAGCAGCAGCCGTAGCCATTACACAAAAGTGGCACGTGCTGCTGCTGCTGTTGTTGCTGCACATGGCAGTGCAGTGCTTCTTTCTGCCAGCATGACAGCTCTGCATGGTGCGAGTCATGTGTGAGGAGCCCCTCACTGCTTCTAAGTCCAGCAGAATTTATGTGTCTGCTTCATGCTGCTGTCAGTGTGATACCTAACGCTGGCCTGCCGTCTGCCTGTGCCTGTCTGGTGTTGTGCAGCGTTTGCAACAGTACAAGACCATCTTTACATCCGCCTACACAGCCGCCCTAGGGCAGCGGGTGCCAGAGACCTCCATCAGTGCCATAACATGCGGCAGCACATTGATCTTTGATGCCAAGAACACTGCTGCCGCCCTCGCAACGGTGGCAGGAGCATCGCCACCGGTGTCAACACTTGGCTTGCCAGCGGCAGAGGCTACAGCAGCGGGCAATGCACCAACACGCGTCAAAGATGCAACAGCACCTGGAGAATCAGCGGCTACGGCAGCGGCTGCCCTTGATGACACCAATGGCACTGCTGCTGCTGCTGCTGCGATGCCTGCACGAACCCTGCTGGCACATGCACACAACTGGACAGGCGCAAGTGCAAACAGCAGCATGACCCCTCGGCGCTCTCAGCAGCAGCCGCCGCCGCAGCAGCAGCGCATGCACGGGCTTGCCCTGGTCGAAGTTGTGACACGCTTCAGCATGCCTGCGCCTGAAACACACTCAGACCGCGCACGCATTGCCGAGACGGTTGTCACCGGCTCATCTGCAATTCTTGGTGGCCCCATGAGCGCCTTTTTCCAGGTGCCCAGCTCCCTGATGAACTTTGTTCCCTGGGGCAACAGCGCGGACAGCAACGAGATTGGGCCACAGGCCAGGAATGCAGTGCCGGTGTTCATGCCCAGCGTCAGCTACAACCAAGCTGCCACCTGCCTGTTCCCTTTGACCAGGAGCAACAGCATGGCAGATGATCAGGGGAGGTTTTGGAGCCTCATGGATGGCAAGGAGTGCGTGTTCAGACCAGCAGCAGCAGCCATCCCCAGGCCTGTTGCGCGTTCAGTGTCCTGGCAGGATGCGTCAGCGTGTGGCGAGCAGCCAAATGAAGGCAACAGCGTGGCAGACAACAACGGCAGGCTGTGGGGCTGGCGCGAGGGTGCCAGCTGTGCATTCAAAGGCATACCTGTGACACCAAGTGGGATGAGGAGCAACGCGACTCGCGTGCCTGCTGGTAGGCAGGGAGATGCACCTGGCCGGCTGAGTGTGGTGTGGGAGGCAGCACCCTCCTGCTCATTCTCACCCAACAGGTCCAATGCAGTGCCAGGTGAGGCAAGGGGGAGAGCTGCAGTGGTGGGCTGTTGAGAGATCTGCCGGTAAACCACATCCGTTAATGAGCCCAACATCATTTGTGGTAGCTGTTTGCATGCATCTTAAGCAGCCAGATGGAAGCATAGTGATCTGGCAGCGCATTCGAGCAACACCAGCCGTTTCATCTGGCTTGATACACTGCAGCCGCACAGAGGCAGATCTGCCTCTAGAGCCAGGACGCGCTAGCTGACAGTCACGGTGATGGGTGGCACTGATGTATCCTTGCCCACACGCACACCTGGTGTGTTGCTTTGCGCCTCGCTACCTCTTTGCCTTTGCAGACACATATGGCAGACTCTGGAGCTGGGAGAATGGCAGGAGCTGCGTTTTCAGGGTGAGCAGGGTTTGGCTTTGTGCACCAAGTTCATAAACACCACGCAGCCCTGCACTGCTTGCATGCAGAGCTGTCAGGAGAATGGGTGTTTGCTGTGTTCTTATTGCAACAGCGCCAAAACTTGGAGCAGGAGCTGCTGCATCAAGGGCAATTTTTGCAGTTGTTGTCTGCAGGCATTATCGGTGTGCATGACTATTGAGATTGCAGCACACTTGGACGACCCCTGTCTGCATGCTGCTGCCCTCTGCTTGCAGTGGCAGTCCCTACCATCCAGGAGGCTGTGAAGCAGCACCGTCAGCAAAGCAATTGATGGCAAACAAAAGCTGCATCGTTAGGTGGTCGCCATCGAGTCTGCATGGTGATGGTGGGTGGGGTGCTCATGATCACTGTGATAGTATTGATTTGGAAGGCCTTCCTAAGCAACGGAATGCGTCCTCTACATGCAGATCGTGCACAGGCCTCTGCTGTTGGGAGGTGGCATGGGTGTACACAACAGCACACAGCAGCACACTACATACATAGGTCTAGCCAGAATCGGCACTTGGGCACACCGCTTTTGGTGAATGCTGTTCATTGGTGCACTGTGCATTTTACTGGAGGATGTCCTCCATGTAGACATGATTGTCATGGGCATGAATAGCAGTCGTCTGACATGCACTGCAAGTTGTCTCGAAGGTCATTATCATCATCTTGCAGTGTGTGGAGTGGTCTTGTGGCTTATTGAACATGTGTTGGGTATGCCACATGAGACAGGCGTTCAAGCACTGGCAACAGCACATGTGCATTGCAGCGCTGTTCGCCTGAGCTGCGTGACATGCTGGCACTCCAAGACACCATACGTGCTTGGTTTGCTTTTACCGAGTTACGAATGGGCAGCCCATGAGGCAAACACAATGCACAACTTTCATCGGCTGCTGCCAAGGCAATACAAGTCCCAAGCATACACATCAGGAAAAGTTAGAGCTACCTTACAGTGCAGCAGCTTGTCTCCTGCCTCCTGATGTTGGAACATGTCCTAGCACCATGCTTCAGCTGTTCTCAGATGCACCAGAGCATTGTTCACTCAAATGTGGCGTTTGGGCACGTTTAGAAGTCCCTCTGTTTGATAATTCTGGCTACCTTTGACAACAGGAACTCAACAAGAGGCGTTGGTGTTGGGAGGCACAACTGCACAACGCAGTGTTCATGCCATTCCAATGATTGTCTATGTGTGTGGCTGGTGCATTTTTGTCATGCTGGCTAACATGCCTCGTATGGTACCTGTGGCCTCATACGGCACACTACTTATCACCACCTTCATACGGCTTTCTGTAACGCCACACAGCAGGCCGAGCTGTCAGTGCGCAGGATATTGGGCGCCAATGGCTACTTGCTGTGTCTCCCAACTCCCGGCAGCATTTGTCAGTCAATTGTACCGACCTCATGCTGCTTGCTATGCATGCAGCGCAGGTTTCACATTGTTTTTGCAGTGATTGGATATTATCGACAAGTCTGGGTGAGGGGGTACTCCAAGATGCCTGGTGCTCACATGCCGCCAAGGGTCATGTTTGCAGAGATGTTGCTGCATGTGCACCAATTGTTGGCCGCCCTGAATTACATACATATACACCGGTTTGTTTGTATGATTGTCAAAGCCAGGGACAACACCTACTATAATGAGACCGTTACACTACCCAGTTGCAACACTGGTGATGCTTTGCAGAAGTTGTCTTGCTGCATGAGTTATCTGCACTTCCGAAGCAGCACTTGGGCAAGGCCGCTTAGTAGCCACTTGCTGGCAGGCGTGACCCCAGCAACAACAGGGACTTGGAGACATTGGATATCAGAACCATGGCTGACCTATTTGTCCAATGCAGCATGTCTGATAGTTGTGGCAGCGCCCGTATGGGAGGAGTGGCGCATTCAAGCAAAAGCGGCTCGCAAAGCAGACATGGAGTAGGTATTCGGTATGTGTCTGCAACACTGCATTTTGATTTGTGATTGGTGAGGTGGTTCCTGCAATCATGTGTGAAGTAATGGTATCATTGTGTTAGTCTTGCGCTGCTCTTCCATTGAGGTTTGACCTGCAATTTGCAGATCAGCACATGCCCATTACATTATGGCCGATATCAACAGCACTGCTATCACTGACTGACAGTGGGCCCGTCAACATGTGTCGAACCCAGTCTGGTCCGCATGCTGTGGCAGCCTGCCACAGGTCTTCAAAACATGTTGACAGTTTTATAACCGGTTGAGTGGCATGACACCATTGTTATCAATGCCTGGTGTGTTAGTATTTGCACAGCTGCCAGCAAAAGCAGTGTTAGGCAATCTTTTGGTGCGGCTTCTCAGTGCGCGTGTTGCTGCCACTCAAAGTCTGCGTGCGTCTCCTGATGACTGGCCAGTCATCAGGACATGCACGGTTGGGTAACTGGGCGGGTTAGTAGGTGTGCAGCAGCCACAGTACTATGTTGAAAATGCAGTCACTGCATGGCATGCCCAGAGCAATGCTCGGGCTGGTGCAGCAAGGCACAGCAGGCGGCAGGATGCAACAATCAATCACAATGAAGGAGGCGCCGGGTGGCTCTGCTTTGCTCTCTAGCTGGGTTAGAGCTCCTGCTTTTACAATACAGTACAATACAATACAGTAGCACAGGACCTAACAATGGTAAAATTGAGAGACTTTCTTTTGTATGGGGTGCTCAAATGTACATGTAAAGGAGCCGTTTTCCTACCCCTGCATGCGAGGCTGTGCATATAAGCAAAGCTGGCTCCACCCACTGTACTGCCGCTGGTTGTACTGATGAACATGAAGCATGTTGAGGCCAATAGAGCCGCTTCCGGCTTAACTACAGTGTACTCGTTTTGGCGCCGAAAACTAGCTTTGGCCCCGAAAACTGGCCCATGCATGATGGCTGACGCTATGGCTTGAATGGGTAATATGATGATGATGATGATGATGATGATGATGATGATGATGATGATGATGATGATGATGATGATGATGATGATGATGATGATGATGATGATGATGATGATGATGATGATGATGATGATGGCTGACGCATTGCATGACATGCCTCAAAGTGCATGCAAACAAGGCAAGCTAGTGCCGTGTCCTCTCACAAGGCAAGGTTGACAGATGCGCGATTCTACCTAGCGGCGATGTGAGTGGCTCTGGCATGCAGCTGCGCCGTTCAACTCGAGGGGCATATGCCATAGCAGTGCTTGTGCAGCAAAAATAGAATTCAAGTATTCAACTGCATCAAGTGTGCACGCACGTTCTGCGCTGCCGTACTGTTCGCATCACGCCACCATTTTGTGCTGCATACGCACCATGCAAGCAATAAGTGTGCTTGTAACAACATACCTCCTGGCCTGCATCAGAAGCATAGAACACCATGCAGTCTCCAAAAAAAAACTTGAGAAGCACAAGCCGTGCTGAATCTGAGCTGAACGGAACCACGCTACGCTGTGCAGTGTTATTAAGCTGCCTACCCTGTGCCCTGAATGCTGTGCAAGCAGCACATAGAGTACATACAAAGCTAGGCGCCAGAACCGGCGCCTGGTTGGAGCCGCCATACTGCTCTAGAAGCTGAGGTTTGCAGCAGTGCAGTGCAGCAGCGAGTCGTAGGCTCAGCGGCTGCAACAACTCCTGCGATGCGCGCTGTCAGTCGCCAGCCGACACGCAGCCAGCTGCTGCCAAAGACTACTACGCTGACAAATGGGTCAATCCACTGAACTCCTGGCACAATCTGCAGCCACTATTCGTAGCAAACAACCACTGTGCTGATGTAGTGAATGGGGGGCATTGCAGGACACCTCTAACAGCAGCAGCGTCTCATGTTGCGCCTGTTGCTGACCAGATCTTCACCGTGCAATCTGGCTCATGCCCTGCTGATGCTACCATGGGCCGACTGGGGTGCGCTGCCACACACAGCACGGCTGCGCAGTGCCCGTCACCCGGGTCTGCGCTGCTTGCCCTGCCGGGCAACTGCTGCACCACCTGCGGCACACCACACACAACAGCCGGCATGCACTGTGATGTGTGTGCATGTGTACCTTCGTCATGTATGTCCTTTCAAAGATGCAGAAGGCCTGCAGGTTGGCCAGCCGCTCCAGGAGTGAGACAAGTACCGCCGTGTGAGTTGCGGACGGATGGAGCTTGACATCTGCCAAAGCAGCACGCACCACGTGCATGCTGTTGTTGTGTGTGCAGCGGTCGCTAACTGCGGTGAACTCAGTTTGACTCGACACCGGAAACTTCACGCCGCCTGCTGTGGCAACGCCCGGAGCCTACCTTTCTGCTGTTGACGTCCCAGAAGTATATGCTGCCATCTTCAGATCCAGCAGCAATGCAGGGCCGTGGCCCCAGAGTCGCTGTAAACGTGGACATGCTGCAGAACTTGGTGTTCTTGTGCCCGTTGTAGGTCTTGGCCACCTTGCCTGATTCAAAGTTGACCAGCTGCAGCTTGTTGCTCAGTGACGCCTGCAGCATGTACTGACCTGCAAGGCACAAAAGAAAGGTGCGGGATGCACACAGAGTGTGCGCATGCTGAGCAACCATTGGTTAGAAGGCTGCTGGATGAGGCAATCCCACTCCTTCTGCTACAAGTGCTGTCCGTACAGCACAGCATGCATACACCAGGTTATAGACGGGAAAACATGCCTGATTCAAAAGTGGCTAAACAGCAACAAGCTAATCCTCATGCTCACTCACTTGCTTATCTTCCACTCAGTGGCACGACAAAAGCTCTGTCTGGCCTGCACTAGACCTGCCTCCACCACACACTCACCGTTTGGGCTGAAGCACACATGGCTAAGCGGGCTGGCACCATTATCAATTGCCAGCGTCTTCAAGCAGTGCCCATTGTGCGTCTCCCACAGCCTCAGCAGCCCGTCGAAGCTGCAGCTGGCCAGCACCGTCCCGTCATATGTGAAGTCCATGCTGCTGACTGGATCTGAATGTGCAGGCAGCTCTCGAAGGCAGCGGCCGCTGCGCACGTCCCAGAAGCGGATTGTTTCATCAAAGCTGCCGGTGGCCTGTGCACGGCAGTGTGCAGAGTGGCATGGCGTTGCAGCAGCTCATGTTGTGTGATGCAGTACTGTGTCCAGCGTTGAACGAGGCTAGTGGTGCTTGTGAAGCTGCCAGAGAGTTCATGTGCTGCTCCACATGCGTATGTGCCGACATACACCAGGCGAGGGTTGGTTGGCTGACACGTTGAGCAGTACGCATGCACAGGATGAGGCATTGCGTGTGTATGTGACTTTAAGCTCTGCGCAGTACATCACGGTACCTCATCACTTGACACGGCTACTGTGAACCACAAACGTGCATTTAGTCCTGGACAAGGTTAACAATTATACCATGCTGCCGGGTCTGCTGCCTCACCAGTATGTGCCCAACTGGGTTGAAGCGGCAGCAGAACACATAGTTGGTGTGTCCTGCGAGCGTTACTAAGCACTTGCCGCTTTCCACATCCCAGATCCTGGCTGTCAGGTCATCTGATGCGGTGGCTAGGTAGTTGCCCTGGGGGTTCCAGGCAACATCATTGATGCCTCCTCCATGCTCCATTGCTGTGCTGCTGGGATCGGCTGCTGTTCCATCTGCTACCCGCCATAACCGCAAGGTTTTGTCTGCTGATGCTGATGCTAAGAGGTTTCCTGATGGGGAAAAGCGCACGGCTGACACTGCTTGCTTGTGGCCGGTGCAGGTGGACTGCAGCTGCAGCTGTGGCACTTCACTGCTGCTGCTGCCTGGCTCTGCTGTGTCAGGCCCTGTGGCCATTGCTGGCGATGCCTGCGATGTACTGACTATGTGCAAGAATTACTCAGACCTGCGTAGGTTGTTGTGTGTGCTCGCTTCAGAGCAAGAACTGGATGAGGGCGGGCTGAGTTTCAAATTACGGGCGTGCACCGGACAGTTGTACGGGTGAATGTCACCCGTGACCACGTGGAACGACCGGACATTTGTATTCTCCTGTGAACTACACTGCTCTGCCACAGCTGTAGGTTGTCACTGGGATTGGCAGGTGAGGTTACCTCAGGTACTATTGGCCGTTGTTATCAGGGGCCACATAGCCAACATACCCGGAAGCAATGGATGAGACTTGCTGTCGAAAAACTGCATGATATAGCGTTTCATTTGCGAATCACACAGCACATCACTGAAGCATCAGTACTACTGATTTAGTAGCAGCAGAAGCAGAAGCCTGCTGCTACCTGTGGCCTCCTTCCCCAGCCAAGTACTTGCACATCATGCACCCATTCAACCCTATCGCTTTATAAGCGTACGAGGCTCTGACTAGGCCTGCAGCAGCGGGCGGCAGCCCTTGCGCCGCCCAGCAACAACATGCTGGGCCATGATAGCAGCAGAAATAGCAAGTGTAGCATCATCATACCCACCTACAATGAACGTGAGAACATCCCCATACTGTTGTGGCTGATAGAGGAGGCGTGCAGCAAGGCCAGCATCCCTTATGAAGTCATTGTAGTGGACGATGCAAGCCCCGATGGCACTCAAGATGCCGTCCAGCAGATGCAGCAGCTGCTGGGTACAGACAAGGTGGTCCTGCAAGCCAGGCACGCCAAGCTAGGGCTTGGAACTGCCTACAGGCATGGGCTGCAGTATGCTCAGGGCTCGTGGATCATTTTAATGGATGCTGACCTGTCACACCACCCCAAGTACATCCCAACACTCTTCAAGGTGATTGCACACCCGTCAGAGCAGGGGAGCAGCCCCTCCTAGCAGCAGCACAGCAACAAATGGTGGAGCAGCAGAGACCAGAACTGCAATAAACACCCCATTTTGGTCAGAAGCTTGAGTGCCAGTTGTTAAGAGAGAGAGAGAGAGAGAGAGAGAGAGAGAGAGAGAGAGAGAGAGAGAGAGAGAGAGTAGTTACACACTCACACTTCAGCCTAGCCAGCAGACCATAGCTGGGATGTGGCACAGTTGCTGGCAGTGTTCAAAAGCAATGCTGCCGCTGCTACCGGCCCCGTGGTTGTCTGCTCGTGTCTTCACCACATTTGGCGCTGCATGCAATGCAGGTGCAGCAGCAGAGCAATGCAGACATTGTCACAGGCACGCGATATGCAGCAGGCGGCGGTGTATCAGGCTGGAACTGGAAGCGCAAGGTCACCAGCAGGGGCGCAAATGTGCTGGCTTCAACACTGCTGGGCCTTCGAGTGTCTGACCTGACGGGCGCTTTCAGGCTGTACCGGCGGTCAGTACTAGAACAGTTGCTGCATGTGGTGACAAGCAAGGGGTACGCGTTCCAAATGGAGATGATTGCACGTGCGAGCGCGCTGGGTGCGAGCATAGCAGAGGTGCCAATCATTTTTGTTGACCGTGTGTACGGGCAGTCAAAGCTGGGGCGCTCCGAATACACCATGTTCATCGGCGGCCTGCTGCGGCTGTTCTTCTCGCTGTAGAATGTCTGCTGCAGCTGCTCTGCCTGCACCACTGCTAACTGTGCGCTCGCGCGCACAACATGTGGAGTTCGTGCCTGTAAATTATCTGGTCACTTTCACTGGGGTTGGTGGTCTTTGGAAGGAGCATTATGGAGTGCAGGACATTGCCTGCATCAACACCTTTGGCTTGCACGCTCTTGCATCTGTTGACCCTTTCCATTGCAGCAGCTGCAGTTGCCTGCTTTCTGGGGCAGCGGTATGCAGGGGCTTGCCTGCTGGTACAGGGCGGCTGTGGCACCTGGGAATGGCCTGTTGATGACTTGTACAGTTATACTCCTCAAGCTCCGTACCTGGAATGTGGCTGTCTCAGGGTGTGGGATGCTGCACATATAACGAACTTTGCGCTACTGCTGTCCCGATTGGAGCTGGAGCGGAGGCTGTTTAGTCAACTGGCATGGAATGTGTTGCTGGTTACAGGTGAATTGCTGTATCTGGAAGTTTGCCGTACTAGGGTCGATGTCTGGTCTGGCAATCGCCCGCTTTTGTGCCGACTGTGTCTTTGCTTTCCGCTCAAGTGTGCAAGGTGGGCTTAACCTCTGCACCAGGCTGGGTTTTGTTGATGATAGCGTCACCAGCCTGGCCAGCATGGTCACTATTTGAACAGTAGCAAATTTGCCACGCCTCTTGTCTGTTAGTCAAGGGGTGTTGATTGACTTCCTGCATTGTTGCTTCTCAAAATCAACAGCACTCAAAGCCAGCTGGAAAGCGAAGCAGAGTCAAGCCTTGCAGACCGCCTGTCATTCAAGTAAGTACTGTCAAGAAGAAGAAGCACTCTAACCCAGCAGCAAAAGGCAAGCAAGCATGCAGTGTCACCACGTACTGTATACACCTTTTGACATATGCTTTTGTGCGGTATCTCCCACACTACACCTGCCGCAGGGAGTCCCTGTCAGCATAGAACCACTCAGGGCTTGAGCCTGGGGCTCAACCCGGGGGTCCGCTGGTGTGCAGGCTTGCAGCGTTCACGTAGTGACCGTTGATGGGTGTCAGCAGTTGAGCGCTGAGCAGCTGGCTTGCACGCATGTGAAAAATGACACGGCATCAGAATGCAGAAGGTATGTCAAAAGGAGCAGCACTTTGACACAGCAGCAAAAACGCAAGCAAGCCAGCAGTGTCTCCCCACCTCTGCATGCGGGGCTGCGCATGTAAGCAAAACTGGCTCCACCCACTGCGAAGAAGCAGCAGCACTCTAACGCAGCAGCAAAAGGCAAGCAAGTGTCACCCTGCCCCTGCATGCGAGGCTGCGTATGTAAGCAAAGCTGGCTCCACCCAATGGACTGCACCGCTGGTTGTACTGATGAACACGTAGCAAGCATCCAAGTCCAGAGAAGTTGCTTAGGTGGCACCAACCCTTCCGAGTACAGGAAGCAAAGGCAAGAGGGCTGCCCTGTCTTCAAACTTCCTGCGCAATTACCTGAAGCAAACGTAGAAAGGCAGCGGCAGGGGACTGGTTACTGGGCTGGTGCCCCGGAGAATCTGGTCCTGCCGCCTCGTCTTGTACGCCGCCGAGATGTCACCCAGACCAGAACCCCAGAGCTTCAACACTCAGCATCCTCCATTTTTTGCAGCAGTGGCAACCTGAACGAAAAACAGAGCAGGCAGCAAAACAAGACTACCAGCAGCGGCGGGTGGCAAGCTGCAAAAGCATGCATAGGAACATCAAGTGCAAGTCCCACTTGTAGCACTGGATTTGTTACCTTGTGGCATTAGACGACCACACCGTCTGCAAACGCTTAGACAGCGCCGCAACATACTTTCTTTTCTCCAATCTTTTCTTATTGCTGCCAACCCGGCCTGTCATCACACATACCGTAACTGTAACACTGACTCATCCCAGCAACACTGACATAATAGCTGTCAACATACTGCATCTGTGCAAACTGTAACATCTGCTCAGTGCTAGCGCTGTGTGTAGCCTAGCTCTCTCCCCCCTCCCCAAGGGAAGACCGAGGCACAAGCAAGACATGACACTCAAATAAGCATGGCAAAGCACAGCTGATGTATAGTAAAAAAATCAAAGCAACTCCGTCCAGACAGGGGCATGCAGATGCAGCACAGCGGTGGTAACAACACCAAGAATAACAAGCCAGGTAACAAAGCACCTCCCATCACAAGCACCGACAAAAAACACCCAACAGTGGGCTGTGGCGGGTGCGCTGGCTACAGGCAGGCACAGATCTGTGCATGTGTTACGGCTGGATTGTAACAACCAACAGCAGCGCACAGCAACCGCACAATGCTGCAACTTCCACACTACATTATGTAGCACTAAATTTGTTACCACCGCTGCGTGCATGTAGCCTGCAACCCACCCACACTCAGGGCACTGACAGAGCAGCACGCACAGAGCGCGTGTCCAGGTAACGAGCCAGATTGCTGATGTGCCTGGAGAAGGCAGCAGCATCGCAGAACCCCGTGCCGCCGGTGCTGAGCAGCACCACACCATTATCACGCACCGCCAAAACCCTAAAAGGTCCTCGCACCCCGTCGCCCAAATTGGCCACCGGACCGGAAACAACCTCCAACACCAAATCGCCCGGTGAAATCACAACGGAATCTGAGACGGCACGGCGGCCGCCACGCAGGGGCCAAGCCCGTGCATTGCGCGCAAACTGCTGCTGTATGCGGCCGAAGACCTCCTGATCAGCCACTGCCAGCTGCTGTCGCAATTGCGCAACATGCATTGGAGGATAAGTGCACTCAAACGAATCCGGCATAACCCAAACACTAGCTGATGCTGCCACCTGCAGCACATCACGAGCCAAAGGCAGCACCGGCACCGGCTGCCTACCAAACACCATCTCCTGCGGCGACATTCCCAAAGTCTGATGCACACGAGCCCAGTACTGCTGGCGCATGATAGGCACACTCTGTACCCAGTGCACAGGATGCGAGTTGATGTGACGCTCAAGCATGCTCTTGAACGAACCCACAAGCCGCTCAGCGACACCATTCGCCGCAGGTTGACATGCCGACGTATGGATGTGCTTTATGCCCAGCCGTGCAAGCAGATGACCAAACTCTACCTCAAACTCTGTACCATTGTCACTTGTCACATGACTCGGCACAAAGTAACGGCAACTCCAGCTGTAGTAAAGCGCGCGCGCAACAGAAGCAGCAGATTTGTCATAAACCACTGCAAACTCCGCTGCTTTGGTGAAATAGTCAATCATCACCACTACCCACGCCTTGAGGGGCTTCTGCGGCGGCTGCGGCAAGAACAGTCGCCCATGCAGATCGGCGCAGGGAGTCACAAAGGGGCCACACAAGTCAACGTGCACATGCTCAAAAGGCCCACGAATCACAGGTTCCTGCATGGGAAAGGGAGCAGGCAGAACCAATCGCCGGCGCTGACAAGCATCACACTGAGCCAGATACAGCTTAACGTCACCAGGCAAGCCACGCCAGTGGAAGTGCTGCTGCAAATAAGCGCAAGTCTGCTGGACACCTGCATGGCCCAGCGCATCATGCATGCACCGAATCAAATCCCAGCGGTAGGACACAGGAGGGCAACACAACCATTTAGGGTTGCCTCCCTTCACCAGCCTCAACACCAGCAACCAATCTTGCAGAGTGCGGTGTGGCCGTAGAGCGTCAGCCCTGTGGCGTATGGCGCGCACTCTGCTGCGAGGCAAACCCTGCAGCACATCATCGTTCATACCACTCCGGACGTACGCCAGCAGAAAGTCGTCCACATGTGGGTCGCCCTGCCCGTACTGTAGTATCGTATCTGGG
Source organism: Scenedesmus sp. NREL 46B-D3 (assembly GCA_014080715.1). Lineage (NCBI taxonomy): Eukaryota > Viridiplantae > Chlorophyta > Chlorophyceae > Sphaeropleales > Scenedesmaceae > Scenedesmus > Scenedesmus sp. NREL 46B-D3. The sequence goes on along the minus strand of JACERP010000721.1, from coordinate 5,974 downwards.
TCACACAACTCTGACACATTGGTAAACCACGGGTCGCAGCCGGGACAAAACCAGTCACCACTGGGCACTGTGGACATGGGCGGCATCACACAACGCAGGTGAAAACATCGATCACAACCCGAACAATTCGCCATACTGTCTTACCACCTGGATCCTGACAGACATCACATACCACAGAATCAAAGTCTGCCTGCTTCGCCACACTTGTGGGCCAGGCCGCACTGCACACAACCAAAGCTGCCGCAGGGACACACTCCTCCCGACCGTCCTCATGCTGCAGCGTGCAAGAGCTGCTAGCCTGGGGCCGAGACAGGTAATCAGCCACACAGTTGGTGGACCCCTTGATATACTGAACAGCAAAGTCATAACCTTGCAACTGCATGGCCCATCGCTCCAACTTAGAATTGGTAAAGCGGGCACTATCAAGCCACTCAAGCGCCTTGTGATCAGTGCGCAGCAAAAAGCGGTTGCCATGCAAGTAGTAGTGGAACTTGTCGACAGCCCACTTCACAGCCAAACATTCACCTTCTGTAGCAGCATAGTTCTGCTCAGCAGAGGTGAGGGAGCGCGAAGCAAACGCAATCGGATGCTCCTCACCCTCAACATTTTCCTGGGACAGCACAGCACCAACAGCCAACCGGCTCCAGTCTGTGGTCAGGATGAACGATAACGACCAATCAGGCAAAGCAAGCACAGGAGCAGAGCACAATGCCTGCTTCAACGCTTCAAACGCAGACTCAGCCTCAGACGTCCAAACGTAAGGCACATTGCGGCGTGTCAAAAGATGCAACGGCGCACACAGCCGAGCATAACCGCTGATGTATTTTCGGTGTTGTTCCATAACCCCAAGAAAGCCCTTCATGGACTTGACTGAATGAGGACGAAGCAGCTCCATGATGGCAGACACCTTGTCCATAACCGGCCGGATGCCCTGAGCGGACACCAAATGACCCAAGCACACAACTTCAGGCACGCAAAAACGGCACTTCAAAGGGTTCATTTTCAGATTGTACTCCCTGCTGCGCTCAAACACGCGCCGCAAAGATGCCAGTTGCCCCTCAAAATCAGGGGTAAACACAAACGTATCATCAATATAAGTTTTCGCACCCGGCACATTGTCCAAAACCTCATCCATCAGCCGTTGAAAAGTGGCGGGCGCTGACATCATGCCCATTGCCATACGACGTCGGAGTACTGTGACCTAGTCGGAGATTTGCTGGGTGTTTGTTGCAAGGACAAGGACAATTAGGGGCCAGTAGGATAAGCAGCAGAACTGCAACCTACCAGAAGAACAAGTCAGGGAAAAGCAGAGTCACCTGACCCCTTCAGGCACGCGCAATCCTGCGCAACTTGCCAAGTTGGCAAGGACTGCCAGGCTGGCCGTCAGCTGTCCGTGGTGTGACACCAATGATGCACGATCGTGGTGCTGGCAGTGACTTGAACTCTGAGCCAAGGTATTCATGCAGATATATATCTGCACATGCATGACAACTATGGGATAAGGGTGTGCGTGGCAAGATATTCCGTGTCTAGTACAACTTGTATCAGGGCGCGCAGCGTGTGGTGTCTCATGAGGGTTGCACCACGGATAGGTTCACCTGCGACCTTGGCCTGCATGAGGGTGATGTTATTTCGCCCACACTGTACCTGTTGTTTATCGACGACTTGCTGCGTGACGTGCATGCAAAGCACCCTGGCGTTACCCTCATGGGGCCTCGTGACGAACCTGCAGGCCAAGTTGTGGCAGCCATGCAGGCTGATGACTTTGTTGCTGTCTGCGGGTCTCTGTCTGAAGTTCAGGCTGTGGCTGCAGCTGTTTACAATTACAGTTGCCAGTGGCGCTTCAAGCTCCACAGCTTGAAGTCTGCCGTCATGCATGTGCTGCCAGCAAGACAGACCAGCCAGCTGGTCGACTCCGGCATTATTTGGAACAATGTCTCTGTGCCTGTTGTATCGGAGTACTGCTATCTTGGCCTGTGGTTCAACAATACCTGTACATGGACCACACATTTTGAGAAGATGCTGGCTAAGGTGCAACGTGTGAAGGGTGCGCTCATGCCAATTTGGAAGAGCCGCAGCATCAGTGTGGAGGTTAAACGCATACTGTTGCTGACGTGTGTTCGTCCCATAGTTGAATATGGCAGTGAGGTTTGGTTTCCGTCCACAGCTAGGCAACTGCAGCTGATTGACAAAGTGCAGACAGACATCATCAAATGCGCAATGCGCTGTGGCAAGGAGCGCCCATGCTCTTCAGCTCTCTTGGCAGAATGGGGTGTGAAACCGTTGCATATGTGGCTTCATCAAAGGGCTTTGGAGTACTACAGGATTCAGCGTATGCAGGGCGTTCGGCTGCCAAATCAAGTGTTTACCGCTGAATGCAGGCGTCCTAGTGGTGCTGTGGCGGTGACACCGTGGCACAAGTATGTGCAGAGCCTGCTGTGCAAGTATGGTGTGAATGTTGTGACCGCGGAAGGCAGAGCCAGTGCGTGCAAGAGCCATGTCAACAAGCAGGTCAGGACACTACATGCTGAAAGGATTGCATGTGAAACGTTGGAGCACTCCACTCTGAGTCGGTATGTGGCTCATGTGCATCCCACTCATGTTGATGCTATGGGTTTCAGGAGGCCTAGGCCGTACTTGCGTTCAGTGGCGATTCCACGAGGTATTGAATTGCTTTTGCGTGTTCGTATGGGTTGTCTGTGTGTACATGAGTGTACTAGTCAGTTTGGGGGTCGCAGAGCTAACTCCACTTCAGGATGTCCTTGTTGTGGTGCAGAAGTTGAGTCTTTGTCACACTTCATGTTTGATTGCCCTGCTACTTCTGCTCAGAGGGATAGTATGTTTGCTGAAATCAGATCCCTGCCTGGTTGCGCTGAAAAGTTGCGCAGCGTTTTGTCCATGGCTGATTCGTTAATCAAGGTGTTGCGTTTTGTATCTGATGATATTTGGGGCAGTTCTGGAAGATGTCGGATGGTGTCACCGTGTATTGCTGCTTTTCTTGTTAAGTCTTGGGATGTGCGCAATGCATGCAAACATTCTGGAGCAGTGCTCCCTCCTCTTTCCGCCCCGGTGGGGCCGATGGCGCTGATGCTATGGCTTGAATGGGTAATATGATGATGATGATGATGCATGACAACTGCCACACAGCAGCTTACTCGCCACCTGCTACTCCACCGACCTTTTGGTGTTCAGTAGACTTTGCAGGTGCCTCGTCATTGGCGATGACCTAACTACGACATGGTTGTGACTGCCATTGCCTCCCAGCTCAGAGTCACCTGGCAATTGCAACCACCAGACTTGAAAACATAAATGCAGCAAGCGCAGCATAAGGCACAGCCCACACACAAGTATTGTGCATACATCGCAGCACAGCCGTAAACAGCATCTCAACGCCAGGGAAGCACGCATATGCAGCAACACGGCATATGCATGCACATGCATATGCACTGAAATAAACAGCAATCTCATCATCATCATCATATTACCCATTCTGATGCCATAGCATCAGCGCCATCGGCCCCGCGAAAAAAAAACAGCAATCTCAGTGATTGAACGCTTGCCCCCAAGAACAAACAACATGTTCAAGGACAACAAGTGTTTCAGCAAAACTGGATGCCCACTGCCATGCAGCCAGACCTGCGCTGCAGCCAGATGTGCTGATTCTGTGAAAATTCAGTAGAACCGTCATTAGAACGGACGCAGCGGTCCCGCTGCTGTGACCACAACCTGCCACCAACAGCTACATGCACAACTCAGTCAATTGCTCGAACTCCTGTTATCCCGCTACGCACCACACAAGGAGCCCAGGAGGGTTAAAAACTCGTTCTATTACACAAGCAGTGTCCACCTGTCAGCTTGACCACGTGCACAAACGCTCGCGCGTGCCTGAGCACGCAGCTCAGCAGATCGCAACCAGGGCTCCATGTGAGCCCCTCACTTACATCAGCTGTTGCTCGTTGCTGGGCAGACACCTTACCATGCCTTGCATCACCCCCCTGCCATTGCTGCGGCAGCCACCACCCGCCCCAGCACACGTTCAAAGGTGCTGCTACAAACTGCAACAGACCAACTTGACCTCTCCCTGCTACAAGGCATGCTGACACGGCCGTGCTGTAGCTGCTGCTATCAGTGCCGCACTGACACGGGTGCTGGGGTGTCATCATCAGGTGCAGAATGCACCTCCGCGCGCGCCTCTTCCAGCTGCTCTTCCAACAGCCGCACCTTTGCAGCAGCAGGCCCGCCCTCTGCAACGGCAACACCACCCAGCACTGCCCCACCCTGCTGGCCCTGCACCACCTCCTGGCCACCATCTGTGCTGGCTGCGCTGTCGCTGTTGCCTGAGCTGCCACCTGTGGAGGTGCTGCCGGCGACAATGCAGCCCTCCATGTCCGGGGCAGTGAGGCGTGCCACTGCAGCTGCAGCGCGCGCGAGCTCTGCCTCATCCTCCTCCACTTCTGCTGCTGCCTGTGCGTTGGCCAGCTGTCGCTGGAGCTCCTCATACCTGCAAGCGCAAGCGCACGGCAAGGGAAGCAGGCAAGGTTTGCATCAAGCAGCAGACACACAGAAGCGCACACCCAACTTGCTCAAGCTGAAAGGCGCCAAGCTCTGGCGACGCACTCAGCCTCATGCACGCAAGCCGCACCCCACCCCACCCCACCAGACGATACCAGCGCGAACACCCAGCCCAGCCCAGCACCGCCGCACCGCATCATGAGGTCCTGCCGCTGGTTGGTGAACTGGCTGGGGAAGAAGCCCGGGAAGTAGCGCTGGATGAAGCCGAACACCAGCACGTGGCCCAGCGGCGTCAGCGGGACGATGAGGATGATGATGAAGGGGATAAACGTGAGCAGGTCGCGTGCGGTGCGGCGCAGCGCCGCCACCTCGCGCGCCTTGAGCGTGCCCCCCAGCGCAGCCTTGCTGAACAGGCGGCCTGCGGGTGGCGAGGCGTGGTGCAGAGGCGTGGAGGGGTACCAGCAGCAGCGGCAGACACACGGGCACTTGCCAGGGGGCTGATGCAACAGGGGCAGTGATGTGCGTTGTTCAGCATGCCGGGGGGAAGGGCTGGTGTGTGCATGCTGCCTTCACATGAGTGGGCCTGCTGTACGACCCCTGACTTGCAGCCACATCAGCAGCAGCGGCTCCATCAACCTGACACTTGGTGCAATGCCCCACACGCACAGCTGCTGTGCTCACCCGCATTGCCCACGTCGCTGCCCAGCAGCCGCATGCCTCGCAGCAGGAAGTTGAGCCCCTCCAGCACCTTGAGGCTGCTGTCGCGCGCCTGCAGCTTCAGCCGCGTGGGGCTGAGCGGGTTGCTGCCAAATACCACCGTGTCAGGCACACCCACCCGGTAGCGTAAGTCGGGGATCTCTGCGGCAAGCTCTTCTAGGATGTCTTCATCGATGAGGCTCACACCAGGGCCTGATGCTGCTGCTGTCGCGGCTTGCGAGCTGCTGCTGCTGCTGGGGCCTGGCCCGTGGCTGTGGCTGCTGCTGCTGGCTGTCGCTGCCATCTGGCTGTCAATGGAGGCTGCCAGCACGTCCAGCTGCTCCAGCAGCAGGCCGTACTCGGCAACCAGCACAGCCAGCTCCCCTGTGCTGCCCTCACGCACTAGCGCTGGACCTGCGTGGAAAGCACGTAGAGCCAGAGGCCAGGCACAGCATGTGGCACATCTGCAGCACAGCTGTACGCGTGCCTGCCGGTGTGCACTTGTTAAGTACGCCCTCGCACACATCCGCGCGCCATACACATGCACCTAAACGAGCTACCACCAACGCATGATGCAACTGCACGATGCGACACAAGCAGCTTCATTGCGAGCGCCTGCGTGCCCTGCCAATGCGCACGGCTCACCCTTGTTGAGCAGCTCGTCTGCCGACACGTCAATCGCCTCCTCCTCCAGGCTCACGTAGATGTACTCCATCTCCAGCTGCAGCGTGCGCAGCGCCAGCAGGCGGCTGATGGCGATCACCTC
>JACERP010000720.1:0-41008 GCA_014080715.1 Scenedesmus sp. NREL 46B-D3 | reverse complement strand
CAGCCTCCATGGCAATGACCTAGCAGCAGCAAAGAGTAGATGGATGCAAACACAAACAGCCATAGTGAGGACGAGCAGCAGTGATGCCATTGATGACATGCATGATCACAGCCTTGCTCTCGTACTGCATGGGTTGCAACGACCTGGTACAAACAAGCACTGGAGTGATGCTGCAGATGACAAGGAGGCCCAGAACAGAGGATGTGACACGCCCACTGCACTGCAGCAGCACCTTGCCGGACCCGCACCTTCTCCTCCATCTTGTCAAAGGCCACCACTGAGTTGTTGGAGTTGAGGTTGCCCACCATCTCCTGGATCTGCTTGCTGGTCTTGGCAGAGGCAGCGCGTGCCTTGAGTGTGTCCTTCTTGCTGCGAGCCTCTGCCAGCTTGCCCTCCAGTACACTACACATATGTGCATCAACATCAGCACGCGGCAGAACAAAGGCACGTCAACAAGCAAAAGCAGCAGCCCAAGAACACTTGCACAACCATACGAAGGCAGGAGGCAGGTTGAGAGCAGGCACAGGAGACTAGGCACAGCCAGGCAGTGGAGGGCTACCTGTCCCAGAGCTGCCATGCTTAATACACATGCCATGACAAGCCAAACATAACATACACAGAAACACCGGCAGTAAGCAACTGATTCATAAGCACATCACCACCTAACACCAACAACCTACCGTGTGTTTGCAATCAACTGGTCCACGGCTTTCTGCTGTGCCTCCAGCTGTGTGCGCATACTGTCGGAGTTGTCCTGCAAGCAGTCATACCATGTCAGCAAGTCAGTAGGCAGCTACCCACAGCAAGCTGTAGAGCAAAAACCACACCACCAGCTGGCAAGCACCACTACGTATTGTAAACACTACTTTATGTCGACACTGCAGGACCTGCCACAGCCGTGAGGTGATAGCAGTGCACAAGAGCCCATTCCACAGCAGCACGGCCATCACAACCAGCAGCAGGGGCGCGCATGACGCCTGCATGTATTGATGTACGGCAAGCACTGTCCAAGGCCATGGTGGCAGCACATCACACACACCTGGTAAGCCTTACGCCTCTTAAGTGCCTCACGTGCCAGCTCATCCTCCCCCTTGCTCACTGCCAGCTCAGCGCGCTTCAGCCAGTCGTCCTGCAGGCCAATGGTAGCAGCACCAGCAGCGACACAGGGCAGACAGCAGCAGATCACACATGAACTCCATGACCACCCAAAACACAACATCGCTGCCTTCTAGCCTCAAAAACGGCCCTGCCAAGCAGGGGTCTGATGAAGCAGCCATGCTGCAGCTCCAAGCAGCCATGATGCTGCCGTTCCAGATATGTGCCGCTGCGCTGTCACACCTGGTAAAACAAGATCAAAAGCCAGCTATTCCCTGCGTTTAAACACTCTACGGTGCCGTTCATGACTGATGTATGCCCAGGCACACAGCATCTGCTAGCGACTGTTCATTGTGTACTGCACTCATTTTTGCAGCAGCTGCACGCATGCTAATGCAGCCGGCTACAAGCACATCTGCTGTGTGTGTCAGGCCCCTGCTGATCACTCACCGCGGTCGCCTGTGCCTGCTTGTACTTTGCCTCCATCTGCTTCTGCGATGCCATCACCTGCGCGCATGCATGCATGCATGGATGCATGGCAGCAGACATACAACTCTGAGCAAACAGCCAAAATCCTATCCTCCTGACGAGGCGTCACAGCAAGGGCAACTGCAACTGCTGATGTTACCATTAAGCCTCCTTAACTGGTGCAGCTGTACAATGAGTTGCACAAGCTGCAGTATAGATATTGCATGGCAGGCATGTGTGCACTACCAAGGGCACACACCTGTGCAGATGCCTGGCGCATCTTGATGAGGTCTTCCTGCATTTCATTCACAACCTGATCCAGCAGCTTCTCAGGGTCCTCAGCACTGGACACTGCAAGGACATACACCGCAGCATGAGCAGCAAGCAGTGCAGACAGACAGACCAGTAGTTGGGTCACTACCCACATCTCACCAACTGACAGCACACTGGTATGGCAGCCAGGCTAGCACTCTCACATTCTGTGCACAGACGATAGGCGACTGTAACGCAATGTAACTAAACCAAGTCTCAATTGCGTGTCCATGACGGCGTATAGGAGCAGGCAGGGCTGCCAGCCCCACCACCAACACCACACAGCAGCACCGGCACTACCCTGCACCCTCGCCATAATCCACTTCGCACGCACCAATCTGGTTGGCGTATGACTGGATCACCCGGGCAGCCCTAGCAAAGAGGTTGGCCTCGACAGCAACTGAGCGAGCCCTCCTAGTGCTTGTGCGCGATGCCCGCACTGGTGCAGCGACATGCACGCTCCTCCTACCAGCAAAGCCTGAACTGGCGACGCGCATGCCCCTCAATTGTTGCTGCATGGTGCTTGATAGCGTGCCTGAGGCTGTAGTGCTAGTCAGATGCAGCGCGTTGCTCTAGTGCTGCAAGAGGAACAGTATAGGCAACGCGTTGCAGGTCAAGGTCCTAGTCAGTCACAAACTGCCGGTGCAATTGTGATCTGCCTGCTGAGCATGTGCGCAGACGCTACCATTTGGTGGCCTAGGGTCTGGTGTATTCTAACAGTGTGAGGTGTCCGCTTTCCCTTGGTTGCTTACATCTTGCTTGGTTCACGCTTCTAAGTGAAGTGAGTCTGCGTATCTTGTCCGTTTTCGGTATAGGGAGTCGCTCTCTGCAGCACTTCCAGCAGGAGCTCTGGTGCAGTCCGTTGAGGTGCTTGATGTCGAGCCTGCAGCATCCTTGAGATATGCGTGTTAAGGAGTTTACCTAGATCTCTCAAAATAGCCAAGTAGTAGACCACGGCGGCCACCGTCAGGTACTCCAGCAGTGGATGGCATTGAAGTACTGTACATAGCCAGGGTAATAAACTTTGAAACTTGAGAGCCCTTTCAACTCATTCACCAGGACTTTGCAAGAGGACCAATGCAATTGCACTGCTTGCCTGCTGAATGTGCTTCTGCACAACATGACCCAGTTTGCTATTGCTGCTGTTAGCCAGCGCTTGCACCAACAGCTGTTTTCACCCTGTTGACGCCCTTCTTCTGTTATGCTTGCAGGATGTCTAAGGCCCTAAAACACCGGTGGTTGGCTTCATATCAAGAGCAAACCAAGCAGCAGGATCCTCCGCAGCAACCGCAACAGCACCAACAGGAAGAGCAGCAGGCAAAGCAACCAGCAAGCGGAGCGCAGGCTGCACCGCAGGTGATGCTCGAATTGCATCCGATTTGCAAGACAGCCGTATGCTGCTGCTTGTTCAGCAATCCTTATCAGCTTTTGCGCTGGTTGCACTTTAATCCTGCACGGTTGTGCACACATCAGCAGCTGTTGGGCCATTTGTTACTGTTAATGAACATCTGTCTTTCCTTGCAGGCAGAGCAGCAGCAGCCTGCTAGCACACAGCCGCAGCCGCAGCCACAGCTGCTGCAGCAGCAGCAGCAGCAGCTGCACCAGCAGCAGCAACAACAAACTGCAGCTCAACCACCAGATCCTGCAAGAAAGCTCGCAAAACCACCTGTGGTTGATGGTGCAGCGCCAGCCACCGCACAGGCCAAGGTTGAGCCGCCCAGTGCACTTGCAGCTGCAGGCACAGCACCCAGCACGCAGCAGCAGCAGCAGCAGCAGCAGCAGCAGCAGCAGCAGCAGCAGCAGCAGCAGCAACAGCAAGCAGGAGCGGCGCAGGCTGCGCAGCAGCAACCGCAGCAACCAGCAACTTTGCAGCAAGGGCAGACCCAGCAGCAGCAGCAGCTTCAAGCTCAGCCGGGCAATAGTCAGCAGCAGCAGCCATCAGCCGCAAAGCCTGCTGGAATTGCAACGGCAGGATCAGCAGCAGCAACAGCAGCAGGCCCACAAGGTCCTCCTGCGGGTGCACAGTCGCCAGGTCCAGCAGCAGCAGCAGCAGCAGCAGCAGCGGCGCCGCAACACAGGGCAGCTGGTGCAACCCCTTCCAGCCATCACCACACTGCGCACAACTCAAGTCTGCTGCACCGCACCAAGAGTGGGCAGACTGGTGCAGGAGTTTTGGGAGGTCTGCTGGACACAGCAATCACGCTCTCTGCAACGCCGGTCAGCAGGCCGGTGCCTGGCAGCACCCCAACAGCAGTCAAGCGTGAGTGAGCAGCAAGAGTGGTTGCATAGGTTTGGGGGGTGGGAGCACCCAGCAAGGAAGGGGGTGGTGTGCTGCTGGGAGGATTGCAGCAGGGTAGCATCCCGTACGCGCAATAGCAGCAGAGCATTGGATAGCGACCCGTATCAACAGCTAGATGTGGCAATTTGGCAGACTTGTGATGCCCTGCCATGTGTGCATGGCGTCATGTGCTGATGCCTTTGCGTGTTGCCACTGCTGCTGCTGCTCCTGGAATGCGCTGCATGACGATCTCGCAACTAGCAGCTCGCCAGCCAAAGCTGGAACATAACCAGCAGCAGCGCCGTCAGCAGCAGCAGCAGCAGCAGCAGCAGGAGCAGCAAGCGGCTGGCTCCACACCAGCAGCAGCGGCAGCAGCAGACAAGCCAGACAAGGCAGCAGCAGCGGCGGGCAGCAAGGCGGCACAGCATACAGACAAAAAGCCTGCTCCAGCTGCTGCTGGCGCTGCAGTGCAGCATCCTAGTGGCTCTGGCAACCACAGCCCCACCAGCCAGGATCTGCAGCAGCAACAGCAGCTGGTGCAGCAGCAGTCAACAACCAAAGAAGACACAGCCTCGCGACCTCATGCTAAGGCAAGCAGCCAGCGCTGCGGGAGCTGCACAGCATCAGACGCATGAGCTCAAGGCAGTCAGTGTTGCAGGGTCGCATGTGGAACACTGTATGTTCATTGTACGCTGTTCCGTAGTTCTGAGATAAGGCTATGTTTCACAAATATTGTGTGCGTCTGGCACACGTTGTTACTCGCGGCCGCCTGACGTTGCTTCACATGTGCTTATCTCCCTGCTCTGCTTCTGCACTGCCATTTCTGCAGGTTGAACCAGGCAAGGAGCCCGGCAAGGAGCCCGGCAAGGAGCCAGGAGCTGTGGTTGGTTCTATCGCTAGGCCTGCAGACAAAAAGCCAGCAGCAGGAACGGCCAAGCAGCAGCAGCAGCAGCGGGCTGGCGCAGGCGCTTCAGGCAGCAGTAAGTCAGCAGCAGCTGGTGTCAAGCGTAAGGCTGCAGATGGTGCTGCTGCCGCTGCTGCTGGTAGGGCTGGAGATGAGCCTCCTGCAAAGAAGAAAGCATCAGGTGTGTGGCCAGGGTTGTGGACGAACATGTGCATGCACATGCTTGCTAGAGCGGCGCAGACTGTTTCGTATGCTTAATGCACCAAGCCTGCCGTCAATGGGTGGTTTCACTTTGCTTCTGCTGCACCAGCCTTTGCCGCCAGTACGGCGCAGTTATGCAGCCCGAGGCAAGACATTAAATTGCTTTACCTGCATATATTGTGTGTGTTCTGCCAGCCGCGGTTCCAAGCTATGCCTCCTGTGTTTTGCAACACTGCTAGCCCTGCAAGCGATCTACTTTAGTCTCACTTGTCTAGTTCAGTCACAGCTGTGCTCTTGGTGGCGCATTGGTATTTCCTGCGCTGTGGACTGCAGCTGCAGGCTCATCAGCAGCAGCACTGGCAGCAGCAGCAGCAGGCGACGGTGATGACTCTGACGACGCTGCGTTGGTGGTCCGGCGCAAAATTCCGCCCAGCAACAAGCAGCAGCCACAGGCGGCACCAGGTGCTGCAGCAGGCAGTGCTGCTGGTGGGAATGCTGCTGCAGCAGCAGTCGCTGGCAAGGAGCCTGGTAAAGTGTCTGGCAGTGAACATGTGCCTGGCAGAGGTGCAAAGGTGAGAGCGGCAACAACAATGGCTGACACAGAAAGATGGCTGCTAACAACTGTACGTCAGAACTCGGCGCACCTTGTACCAGCAATCACTGGCGGCTCTGTGATCTTCACTGCAGTAGGCTGGATGCGCTGCGTTGCTGGCGCCAGCAACAGTCGAGTGGGTGCAATGCAGCGACTTAATTGCAGCAAACCATTTTTCCAAGCGAGGCAGCAGCTTGATATGCGGGTGTGCAGATCAGCAATGGATGAAGTACACACCAGATGAAGTTGCAACTGGCGCTGGGGGCAACTGTGAATGCTGCATTACTCCGTTGCTGCCTGCAGAGGCCAGAGCCTGGTGCCAGCGGCACACCAACAGGGCAGAAGCAGCTGGGCAGCAAAGCAGCAGCATCGCGCACACCCGGCTCTGCAGCAGGCGAGTCGCAGCCTCACAGGCAGAGCCGGCTTGCAAAGCAGAGCAGCACCACAGCAACCGCAGCAGTTGCTGCAGTTAGGGCTGCTGCCGCTGCTGCACCTGCTAGCTCCAATGCAGGGGACAATTCAGACGAGCAGCAAGGGGCTGCCAAGCAGCAGCAACAGCAGCAGCAGCAGCTGGCGCTGGTCAAACAGGCGGGGATTGACAAGCATGCGAGGCAGGACAAGGAGCGCAAGCAGCAGCAGCAGCAGCAGCAGCCGGGTACAGCTGGTAGTGACCAGGCTGGCAGTGACAAGCAGGGCGGCATTGCAGATCGTGCCCCCAAGCTGCAAGGCCAGCTGGCACTGGTTGATGGCCGCGGTGGTGCCACCATAGGTGGGATGCACAGTGTCGAGCACCGCCAGCAGCAGCAGCATCCAGCAGCAGTGTATGTAGAGCCTCCTGATGGCGGACAGTGGCGCCGAGCTCAGCTGCAGTTGGGCAATGTGCACAACTTCCAGCAGCTGTTGCGTCAGCTGCAAGGAGAATTTCCACACCTGCTGCCTGACAGGGACATGCTGCGCATCAAGGTGGTGTACCAAGATTGTGATGGCGACTGGGTGATGGCGCTGCCTGACCAGCGCTGGCGTGCGTTTGTGGAGGTTGCGCGCAAGGTGCTGGTGTGCCACACTCCATGAGCAGTGCTGACGTGCCAAAGAGCAGGTTGTGTTGTTGTAGGTTGAACGAATGGCTCATGGGCTCCAAGTACATGCACAGCTGAGTACCTCAAGCAATGCTGGATCGCGAGACACATTGGTCCTGTTGTTGCTGTCAACTGATTTGCCAAGTCTGTAGCAAGCAGCAAGGCATGCAAGATTCAGTAATGTACATGAGTTGTAATGATGTTTGGCCACCAACTATTATCTGGTGCAGCTTTAAGCTGGGCAGCCAATCACTGGCATCAGGCAGGTCGTCTCGTAATGTTGCTGGATAATTATGTTAGCAATATGTTGGTGACACTGATCACAGCACAATATATCTTGCAAGAAGAGTTTTCTGGCAAAGCAGGTACGCCCCTTTATATTGCCCAACATCGAACAGCTGCGAGGCATGCATCATCACTGTATCTTAGTCAGCCAAATATCACATACAAGTTGCACCCAAGCCCAGAGCAACTCAGTAGGGCACGGGACCGACGCTGTACAGCCATCATATTAATGAAAGACTCAACTCCAAGCTTGGTGATGAACGTATCCTGGTGGCCAATCAGCAACACACGACAGCTGTCACAAGCAGTACAACAATCTTTCATGTTTCAGATGATACTGGTGTGCCTTCCAGCAGCCCCTTGCATTGCCTGCAACCCATTGTGACCAAATCCTGATGGCAAAGCTTCCTAATGCATCATGATCAACCAACCATGCGGACTAAACTCCCAAAAGTGAACCCAACAATATCTTGCTGAAGTCATGCTGGCGCGGTGATTTCACATGATTTGCATGTACCTGGGGCCGTGGGATTTAGTTTGTTACGTGATGATGATGGCACCCAGAGCAACTCTGCAATGCAGAACGGCACTCACACCATGCCACAGTCACTCCTAACCGGAGTACTCTTGCAAGTATCAACACAATGCAGTGATGGCTTTCCAGCAGTTTGGTGGTGTTGAAAAACACCAGTTTGTGGTTTGCACTGAAAGCAGTGCACCAGGCTTGGTCAGCAGCAGCAGGTGGCTGCTTACTCTGCTGCGGCCTCTCCCTTCTTGGACTTCTTGGGCAGCAGGTGGGTGTGGATGTTGGGCAGCACACCACCACTGGCAATGGTCACGGTGCCCAGCAGCTTGCTGAGCTCCTCATCGTTGCGGATGGCGAGCTGGATGTGGCGGGGGACGATGCGGTTCTTCTTGTTGTCACGGGCAGCATTGCCTGCCAGCTCCAGCACCTCAGCTGCCAGGTACTCCAGCACTGCTGCCAGGTACACGGGTGCACCAGCACCGATGCGCTCTGCGTATCTGCCCTTCTTCAGGTAGCGAGCCAGACGACCCACGGGGAACTGCAGACCGGCCTTGGAGCTGCGGGACACAGCCTTGCCCTTGGCCTTGCCTGCTGCCTTGCCACGACCAGACATGATTGCTGTTGTTTGCTTTTGTAGAAATGAGAAGGAACAGGGATCGTAGTTGACACTATGATGCATCGTTGAGTGCTTATATACGCAGCAGAGGAGTGCTGGCAGTCCAGTGGTCGTTTTACAGGCGTCGACCTCAGCTCTGAGCTCGATCGGCGAGTTGAGTGCGGCAGGCTCGTGCCCGGGCCCATGCAGCGTGTGAACCCGTATATAAGCTTTGAGTGCTGTTTCAACAATGCAAAGCAAACGTTCTTAAAGTCAACTCACACTCTTGACCTTACGCGTCAACACCAGATTGAAATGGCACCCAAGGCAGCTGAGAAGGCTCCGGCCAAGGCCCCTGCCAAGAAGACCACCGACGGCAAGGCCAAGAAGAAGAAGATCAGCAAGGCCGAGACCTACAAAATCTACATCTACAAGGTGCTGAAGCAGGTGCACCCCGACACTGGTATCTCCTCCAAGGCCATGTCCATCATGAACTCGTTCATCAACGACATCTTCGAGAAGATCGCTGGTGAGGCCAGCAGGCTGGCTCGCTACAACAAGAAGCCCACCATCACTTCCCGCGAGATTCAGACTGCCGTGCGCCTCATCCTGCCCGGCGAGCTGGCCAAGCACGCCGTGTCTGAGGGCACCAAGGCCGTGACCAAGTTCACCTCTGCCTAGGCGGGTGGCTGGCTGTGGCTAGTGCAGGTCATGCCAGGCAGCTGCCTGCATGCCTTGCTCAACAACCTACAAACTGGTGTTTTTCAGCACCACCAACCCGACTGGAAAGCAGTCGTTCATTTTGACGTCAACTCATTTCGTGCCTGACAGCATATCAAAGATAGCTGTCTGCAGTGTCTTATTCTCGCACAATTGTATGCTTGAGCACCTGCAGGTCAGCATCATTACGCTGATGCAGCTGCTATGGTGTCAACTGCAACATATGCTATCCAGTACTTCTGTACTTTCAGAAGTAATTGTACATCAGCTGCCTGGCTGTATGCATTTGCAAGTTTGCAGTGTTTTGATCACTGGCAACTGCTGTGCTTGATATCATTGGTCAGTTCATCATTATCACCCTCCCAGCAGTGGGCGGGTGGTGGACGCTTCACCCTCCGAGCAGCACCCTGACCAAGCCTCTTTAACAATCTGCCCATCATTGGAAACAGCCTGTACATGTAGTCAGATAACTTGAGGATGGCGTAGCTGAAACACTGTGTTAGTTACACATTTTTGCCGTGCCTCTTTTGTCATGCGCGCAATTGTAGGGCTGCCAGTCCTGCTGGTTTGCATGTCATCATCATCATCATCATCTTCATATTACCCATTCAAGCCATAGCATCGTTTGCATGTCATATGAGTTTAGCAGTAAATCACTGGTACTAAGCCTTAAGTTTGCTGCACAGCCAGCTCACATGATTTGCATATGTACTGGGAGGTACTGGGGATTAGTGCACGGAGACTGGCAATCATCAACCATGTTGACACAAAGCAGCTTCCTCAGTAATTGCTGTTCCAAGTTGGTCTTGAAGCCTGCATTAAGGCTCATCATCATCATCATCATATTACCCATTCAAGCCATAGCATCAACGCCATCGGCCCCGCGCCCCACCGGGGCGGAAAGAGGAGGGAGCACTGCTCCAGAATGTTTGCATGCATTGCGCACATCCCAAGACTTGACAAGAAAAGCAGCAATACACGGTGACACCATCAGACATCTTCCAGAACTGCCCCAAATATCATCAAATACAAAACGCAACACCTTGATTGACGAATCAGCCATGGACAAAACGCTGCGCAACTTTTCAGCGCAACCAGGCAGGGATCTGATCTCAGCAAACATATCATCCCTCTGAGCAGAAGTAGCAGGGCAATCAAACATGAAGTGTGACAAAGACTCAACTTCTGCACCACAACAAGGACATCCCGAAGTGGAGTTAGCTCTGCGACCGCCAAACTGACTAGTACGCTCATGTACACACAGACAACCCATCTGAACACGCAACAGCAATTCAATACCACGTGGACACTGCATTAAGGCTGCGGGGCCGATGGTGTTCATGCAATGGCTTGAATGGGTAATATGATGATCATTGCGGCCTGGGCTGTCTGTGGACCCGGTGACAACGCCAGGAGCCACACACCACCACAGGGGTGTGGAGCTCTCACTGAGAGGCAGTACAGTACTGATTAATTTGGCAATAACAGCGGCGCAGGCATGCTTGCGGGTTGTACCCGGCACAATGTGTCTCAAGACAAATGGCTAGTACCATTGAATGGATGCAAACACAAAACGCGTGATGGGTGTTGTCCGCGTTGTTTACGTCACGGGTTGGGCGATGAAATGTGCACTGTAGCTGCTGGCCATCAGTGGTGGAGGGCATCATCATCATCATCATACTACCCATTCAAGCCATAGCATCAGCGCCATAAGCCCCGCGCCCCACCGGGGCGGAAAGAGGAGGGAGCACTGCTTCAGAATGTTTGCATGCATTGCGCACATCCCAAGACTTGACAAGAAAAGCAGCCATACACGGTGACACCATCCGACATCTTCCAGAATTGCCCCAAATATCATCAGATACAAAACGCAACACCTTGATTGACGAATAGTGGTGGAGGGCAAAGCAATCATGCAGTCATCATCATCACGTTACCCATTCGAGCCATAGCATCAGCGCCATCGGCCCTGCGCCCCATCGGGGCGGAAAGAGCAGGGAGCACTGCTCCACAATGTTTGCATGCATTGGGCACATCCCAAGACTTGACAAGAAAAGCAGCAATACACGGTGACACCATTCGACATCTTCCAGAACTGCCCCAAATATCATCAGATACAAAACGCAACACCTTGATTGATAAAGCAGCCATGGACAAAACGCTGCGCAACTTTTCAGCGCAACCAGGCAGGGATCTGATCTCAGCAAACATACTATCTCTTTGAGCAGAAGTAGCAGGGCAATCAAACATCAAGTGTGACAAAGACTCAACTTCTGCATTACAACAAGGACATCCTGAAGTGGAGTTAGCTCTGCGACCCCCAAACTGACTAGTACGCTCATGTACACACAGACAACCCATACGAACTCGCAAAAGCAATTCAATAATACAATACAATACAATACATCTTCAGGATTGAAACCTGACCTCAGGCACTAGCCCAGCGAGCCGCTACTCCGCTCATGAGGTGATCGTAGTTGTACCCAGTCTTTCCTTCGTTGTTTGGGCGATCGAAACCACCCGCGCAAGTCCGTCAATTCCAGTTGCTTTTTATGCCCAGCCACGGGCGGTTGGACCAGGATTTGAACCTGGGTCTCCAGCATGCGATGCCGGTGTTCTACCACTAAACTACCCAACCAATTCAATACCACGTGGAATTGCCACTGAACGCAAGCACGGCCTAGGCCTCCTGAAACCCATAGCATCAACATGAGTGGGATGCACATGAGCCACATACCGACTCAGAGTGGAGTGTTCCAACGTTTCACATGCAATCCTTTCAGCATGTAGTGTCCTGACCTGCTTGTTGACATGGCTCTTGCACGCACTGGCTCTGCCTTCTGCAATCATGCGGTGACACATCACAACCACAGCTGCACTTCAGCAGGTTGCTGAATGCAGCAGTGTTGTGTAAGTTAGTGCCTGCATACAGCAGGGCTTACAAACATCCCATTGCACTACTGCGCTCAGGCATCAGCAGCGGCAATTGTGCAGACGTAGCACACATGTGCCCACCTGCATGAAGTTGACACGCTGTAGTGTGCAGTGAAGCTTTGCATGACATGATACACTACACATGCCACATGTACATGACTGACTGCGGGGCCTATGGCGCTGATGCTATGGTTTGAATGGGTAATATGATGATGATCATGTACATGACTGAGCCTGCCTCACACTGTCAGGCACTAGCCCGGCTGAGCAAAAATGACTACCAATGAAAGGTAGGCTGCTTGAGCACAACCAATGAAAAGAGAACACAATGAATGGCTTTCCAAATACTGTGGTGGTGTTGAAAAACACCAGTTTGGGTGAAGCCGTGGGGCAGTACACCGTACTGCTCAGGCTGCTGCCAGGCCAGCAGCTTATGCACGCTCCCCGCGGATGCGGCGTGCCAGCTGGATGTCCTTGGGCATGATGGTCACACGCTTGGCGTGGATGGCGCAGAGGTTGGTGTCCTCAAACAGACCCACCAGGTAGGCCTCAGCAGCCTCCTGCAGAGCCAGCACGGCGCTGGACTGGAAGCGCAGGTCGGTCTTGAAGTCCTGGGCGATCTCACGCACCAGGCGCTGGAAGGGCAGCTTGCGGATGAGCAGCTCGGTGGACTTCTGGTACTTGCGGATCTCGCGCAGGGCCACGGTACCGGGCCTGTACCTATGGGGCTTCTTCACACCACCAGTGGCGGGTGCAGACTTGCGAGCGGCCTTGGTGGCCAGCTGCTTACGGGGCGCCTTGCCACCGGTGGACTTGCGAGCGGTCTGCTTGGTGCGGGCCATGGTTGCTGGTTGCTGAAATAATAACAAGAGTACGAGAACGGCTGTTGTTGATCGGCAACAAGGGAACTTGGGCTTTTGTATGGTAGCGTCAGCCTCGGCAATTCAAAGCAACACTCACGCCTGCTCAGCTGCCAGTGAGCTGACGATCTCACCTGAGTGCCAGCAATTGCAGGCACTTTGTAGCGCTATATAAGCCCTTGGACTTCGTTCACTTCATCAACCACTCGCTTCTTTCCTCTTCAATACACAACAGCACAGTTAACCATGTCTGGCCGCGGCAAGGGAGGCAAGGGACTCGGCAAGGGTGGAGCCAAGCGCCACAGGAAGGTGCTTCGCGACAACATCCAGGGCATCACCAAGCCCGCCATCAGGCGTCTGGCTCGCCGTGGTGGTGTGAAGCGTATCAGCGGTCTTATCTACGAGGAGACCCGCGGTGTGCTCAAGGTGTTCCTGGAGAACGTTGTGCGTGATGCAGTGACCTACACCGAGCATGCCAGGCGCAAGACCGTGACTGCCATGGACGTGGTGTACGCCCTGAAGCGCCAGGGCCGCACCCTGTACGGCTTCGGCGGTTAAGCAGCTTGCCAGGCTCGAGCAGCAGCTGGTTGTGCCTGAGCTGCTGCCTGCTGTTATCCAGCAGTGCAGGACAGCCAGCTGGTTTAATCAACCAACCCAAACTGGTGTTTTTCAACACCACCAGTTCACTTGGAAAGAATGCACTACCACAGTTTGAATGTCACACGATGGGAACATTGCCCGTTTTTTGAACCAATGGAAGGCTTATTGGGCAACCACTACCAAGGCTGGTTGAGTTGGCTGTCCGGTTTTATGTGTTGAATGCAACATGTGTGTTAGTTGCATCACTAAGAAAAAGGTCGTAACATCTCTTGTCAAGTGGCCAACAACTTTTGACTGCTGAGTGCTTTCTACCTTGTGTCAATATCAGAGTCAGCAGGGATCATCATCATCATATTACCCATTCAAGCCATAGCATCAGCGCCATCGGCCCCGCGCCCCACCGGGGCGGAAAGAGGAGGGAGCACTGCTCCAGAATGTTTGCATGCATTGCGCACATCCCAAGACTTGACAAGAAAAGCAGCCATACACGGTGGCACCATCCGACATCTTCCAGAACTGCCCCAAATATCATCAGATACAAAACGCAACACCTTGATTGACGAATCAGCCATGGACAAAACGCTGCGCAACTTTCCAGCGCAACCAGGCAGGGATCTGATTTCAGCAAACATATCATCCCTCTGAGCAGAAGTAGCAGGGCAATCAAACATGAAGTGTGACAAAGACTCAACTTCTGCACCACAACAAGGACATCCTGAAGTGGGGTTAGCTCTGCGACCGCCAAACTGACTAGTACGCTCATGTACACACAGACAACCCATACGAACACGCAAAAGCAATTCAATACCACGTGGAATTGCCACTGAACGCAAGTACGGCCTAGGCCTCCTGAAACCCATAGCATCAACATGAGTGGGATGCACATGAGCCACATACCGACTCAGAGTCAGCAGGGATTAAGTATTTTAGCCCACTACTGCCTGCAGAATAGGGTCTGAGATGGAAATTCCTTGGAAACCGTGGTAGGGTGTGCTGGCGCCAGCCCAATGCTTGTCCGCTACAGTTGTGTCAGGTTGTTCAACGTCAAGCGCATATGCATGCATGCATTTGCAATTGTCTATCTGCTTCCGGGATGTCAATTGGCTGGTGACCCTGATGCAACCAATTGGCTGTGGCTGCTTGCCCAGTGCTCAACAGCAGTGCATCCAGCAACACCATGTATGATTGGCTATTCAAATGCCTTTCTTGATATATGGGTCAGATACTTCATCATCATATTCAAGCCATAGCATCAACGCCATCGGCCCCGCGCCCCACTGGTCAGACACTTGGATGATGATGATGATGATGACGACTCAGTCGCTGGCATGATGGCTGCAGGTCAGACTCTGAGAGCTCGCAACCACATCAACGAATTCTGAGGCTAAAGGTCCATGTTTGACGTCGTTTGTTAGTATCCCTCTGAGATGGCGCCCAAGCTGTTGAGGTACTGGGCAGAATTCCAGGGTGGTTTGGTTTAGGTACTGCTGCCGCCTCCAAGAGCGCCCGCTAGGTGTGACCACTACACAACTGCAACTGTGGACAACCATCATGATGAGCATGCTGCAGCTGTTACTGACAGCTTGGCATGCTAAGCCCCCTGTTGATTAACAGGGAGGCAACGCGTTGCTCATACAAACACTGCTTGTAATGATTACTGAAGGGACACTGACTCCAACCTACAACAACTTGGACCTTATTATTGCCTTTCACAAAACTGTGTTCACAAGCAGCTGCCAGCTGTGCTGGCTGCATCAATGTCAGCTCAACAGTTTTCAAGCTGCATCATCATCAAATTACCCATTCGAGCCATAGCATCAGCGCCATCGGCCCTGCGCCCCATCGGGGCGGAAAGAGCAGGGAGCACTGCTCCGGAATGTTTGCATGCATTGCGCACATCCCAAGACTTGACAAGAAAAGCAGCAATACACGGTGACACCATCCAACATCTTCAAGAATTGCCCCAAATATCATTAAATACAAAACGCAACACCTTGATTGATAAAGCACCCATGGACAAAACGCTGCGCAACTTGTCAGCGCAACCAGGCAGGAATCTGATCTCAGCAAACATACTATCCCTCTGAGCAGAGGTAGCAGGGCAATCAAACATCAAGTGTGACAAAGACTCAACTTCTGCACCATTTCAAGCTGCATGTGGCATCTGGCTCAATTACTGAGACATTGGCACTCCCACGCACTCCTGTGCATATGCTTCAAGCACATACGGCATGGTGACCATGACGTAACCGATAAGTTCCTTGTCCGATTAGCTCCAGCTTGTGTGCTGAGCATTGCTGTGCTGAGCTGTGCTCAGCTGTTCCCTCTTTGGTGGGTTTCACCAGTCAACCTGGTTGACCTAGCCACGGCTATGCGTCGGTTGGAGCACCTGCATTGGTGATGTCGTTGTGTGGATGGCTATTGTCAAAAGTAGCAAGCGCGCCATTGGCTTATGCGCGATTGCGTGATTTTGTTGATCAGGGCGCATATCTGTGGTTTTGTGGGCGCTGACGGCCTTTTGTGGCGTGGCGTGCCTGAGTGTCATACCGTGGCATACTACTGCCGCCTTGTTGGCCGAAGCTGTGAGAGGACACGGCCCTAGCATGCAGTACGTCGTGGCTATACACTGTCGGCCCACCCAACCCCCCGCATGAAAAGCAATGATCATCAGTCATGACTGCTGCTGCTCATGCATGCAACGCTGACCACCCACTGTAAAGGAAGCTGATTCGTCAATCAAGGTGTTGCGTTTTGTATTTGATGACATTTGGGGCAGTTCTGGAAGATGTCGGATGGTGTCACCGTGTGTTGCTGCTTTTCTTGTCAAGTCTTGCGATGTGCGCACTGCATGCAAACATTCTGGAGCAGTGCTCCCTCCTCTTTCCGCCCCGGTGGGGCGCGGGGCCAATGGCGCTGATGCTATGGCTTGAATGGGTAATATGATGATGATGTAAAGGAAGCTGTTGGCAGAGTAATTGATGGGCCAGGGGACATGTGACAGATGAGATGCTCTGCAGCCCACTGGTATCTGGTTGTAGCAGAGTGCCACGGTGCAATGCTGTGCCTGACAAGATGGTCTGCAGCTTACTGTTATCTAATACGGCATAGCATTATGTGGACAGAGCGGAGTGTATACAATGTTGTGCCTGATGAGATGCTCTGCAGCCCACTGGTATGTCAAAAAGAGCACCACTTTAACACAGCAGCAAAAAAGCAAGCAAGCCAGCAGTGTTTCCCCACCTCTGCATGCGAGGCTGCGCTTGTAAGCAAAGCTGGCTCCACCCACTGTACTGCGCCATGGTAGTACTGATGAACATGAAGCAAGTTGAGGCCAAGGGAGCCGCTTCTGGGGCGCCAGCCCGTCCACGTCCAGGAAGCAAAGGTAGAGGCTACGCACGCACGCCCTTGAACATCCCCAAAAGTTACCTGAAGCAAGCAGAAGTTCAGCGGACAAGCACAGTGTGAGGTAGGCCGGCGCCACCTACACCGCATGCTTGCCGCTGGTCTTGTACTCCAGTCCAGGTTGTCACCCGCGCTGAAGCCATGCATGGTAGGTCCGGTCCAAAAATGTCTTGCAGACTGAAACGTGACATGTATCTGCAGCGCAAATCAAATACAGAGCAGAGCAACACAAGCTGCCAGCAAGATGGCGTTAGGGAGCAAGGTTGCATGCATGCACACCACACTGCGGCACCTCCACACTGCTGTTGCTGCTGCTGCTGCTGCTGCTGCACAGTGCAACACTGTAAACAAGCAGTATTCCCCACCAGCAGCCCTCCCCCCTGTGTTTGTGCAACAGAGCACCGGTGCAGGCGGTGATGGTACACGCACACATGGCAGTTTGCAGGCAGTGGTGGGTAAGGGTATTAGCTAAGCGAGATCCCTAAGGTGATTACATTTTCAATACATTTGTAAAACTGTAACGTTAGATGGTGAACCCAACCTTTGAAACTGGTGTACCAGACAACTTTCAGATACATGATATTTTTATTTCAGCGGACACATGGTATGTGGGCAGAGCGGAGTGTGTGCAATGCTGTGCCTGATGAGATGCTCTGCAGCCCACTGGTTTGTGGGTGCAGCAGAGTGTGTGCACTGGTGTGCCTGACGAGATGCTCTGCAGCCCACTGGTAACTTACTTTCCTCCCCAACAGTGCTGCCTCCCACAAGTAAGCATGGCTGTGCACCTACTGTATAACGATGCTGGCACCACTGGCAGCAGTAGGAAGCAGCCCATCCAGTTGCAGGATTTGCGGGGGCCCCAGCTCTTATGTGTCCAGTAGACGCCAGGTCATGGCTGTGCATGCACTCACTTGACATCTCACAACAGTCCCCTGCAGCACACGTACAAGTTGACTTGTAAGTGAAACTCTGTTTGTGCCAAGGTGTGCATAGTGAGATGCCTTGCTACCAATTGGTATCTGTCATTGGCCCCCCAAGCGGGCGAAGTTACCCATGTGAGAGGAGACGGCACTAGCATGCAGTACACTGGCAGCCCACCCCACCCCCCGCCATATATCTGCCACAGTGTGAAATGTGAAATGGTGATAACTGGGTGGAGCTGCATGCAATAAACTGTCCCCAGATGATCCACCCACCCTTTGTTCCGAACAAAAACTTGAATCAAAGCAATTCATCCGTATTGGGTTTCTGATTTGCTGATAGCAGCAGTGTATAGAGGCCGCTTGTGCGCTGCCGCAGCGTGACGCTGAACACTTGCCAGTTACACAATATGCAACGCAGCTGCATAACCCGAAAGCTGGCAAGAGGATGCAACCGTGTGTGAAATACAATATTCAACTCATTATACATTTTGCCTGTAGCGCCTGAGACGCATGCAAAAAAACTGTGGCACTATGCACCGCAGTCAACGTTGGAAACATGGAAGGCAGGAGACAACACCCTCCCTGCTCCCACACGGCAGGCTGCTGCGCAAAAAAATCAACACCCAGAGCTGTGGTGGCATGCTGCCATCTGCGGCCGCTGGCAAGCTGCCAGCAGCAACATGCTGCCCGCTGTCCCCGCATGCTTCTCGGCAATGCTGCATGGCATGAATTGGGATGGCTTTGTCCTTTAATCTTTTCTGGCTTGCTTTGGTTTGCTCTTTGCCCAATGAGCCTGTCATTGGCTCCCCAAACGGGCGAAGTTCCCATGTAACTTCCCAAAATGTGATGGCACATGCATCACACAGTGCAGCAGAGCATTGGACGTGGGACACAGGGATCTGCATGTCACTGCTCTTGTTTCAAATGCTGTCACTGGGTATCGCCATGCAGCACAGTACGAGCTGAAGTTGTGTTGCACACCGTGATGTGGCCTACAGGTGAAGGCGCTGGCAGTGCATGAGCGCGCCATGCAGCGAACTGCAGTGCATTTGTGCTGCGTCTGCCCAACGTTCAAAAAGCCTAATCTGTATGCAGCTCAAGCTGGGGCACTATACATACTTTTTGTACCGCCATCAGCATTGATCATCAATATGACAAACAGTGGTACACACTTATACTTGTCGCTTGCTGTTGGGCAACCAGACCTCATGGGCAAGCTGGGTGCACTACCTTACCCGCCTGTAGCCCACAGAGGTGTCGTTGCGGGCCAGTTGCCTGCTGCTGGATGTTGCTGCTGGCTACTACTGGCTGTTGCTGAATGGCAGCGCTGGTATAATCATTGGTGCTTATGAAAGCTAGCTGCATACATTGAAATGCAGAGGCCTCCAGCGGTCGCCTGCCTAAGGATGCGCCTCCTAATGAAAATGCTGGGCAGGCTAATGTGTCTGAACCAAGCACAATGCAGCAATCAGGGATGTCTTGTTGTGCTGACAAAGTGTCCTGCACCCACCGTGTGTTCCCTGGTGCTTTCAAGATCTTCTGGATCTATTCTCGTACGCAGGCATGCCATGCCTTGGTCCAGCAAAAGCAAGGCAGCGCATGACCTGGCCCAGCCTCCTCTACTGGGGTTGCCTACACAAGAAGCTTGCTTGCCTTTTCATGCTAGGTGCTTCTTTTCACAAGAAGCCGGCAGCAGCAGGCAGGGGAAGCATGCACTGCCCAGTGCAGGTGGGCATGGGTGACACTGGACCAGATGCACAAGCAGATAATGCTCCTGTTGTGCAACCACCGTAAAAGGTTCATTCGTGAAGGTACACAGGCTTTGCTCAACCTTGCGCCTACCACTTTTCATACCCCAAAACCCGCGAGGCCTTGTTGATGCACCGTCCCTGTGGCGCTGCAGTTATTCCTGACACTTTGTTCAGCACAAGCTATTACGGGGGTTACCTGCGTTGCGTTCAGCTGCAGGCGTTGCCGGCTGGAAAAGAGCACACCGAAGTTACCTCTGCTGTGTGGCGCTTATAGCATCACGCAGCGCTGAGCGATAGCATATAAGCGTTTACGTGTATTTTTGAAGTTTCATGGCCAGCAGACATTGACACGAGCCACACATCTGTGCGATCCTAGAAAAAGCAAGTTGGACAACAGAACGCCAGGATGGGCGTCTTTCTGCTCCGGTGAGTCAACAAGCATGCTG
This sequence comes from Scenedesmus sp. NREL 46B-D3, assembly GCA_014080715.1. Taxonomy (NCBI): domain Eukaryota; kingdom Viridiplantae; phylum Chlorophyta; class Chlorophyceae; order Sphaeropleales; family Scenedesmaceae; genus Scenedesmus; species Scenedesmus sp. NREL 46B-D3. The sequence goes on along the minus strand of JACERP010000720.1, from coordinate 21,040 downwards.
TGTGTTTTCTGATCAATCACATTTGGCCAGCACATGCATCCATGGCAGCATGAGCAGCCAGGCAGTAGTCCTGATTCCTGGCACTCTGGAAATGCACTGACAGCAGCAGCAACCCTCAATTCAACCCGCAGGGCCTACTGCGAGGCCAAGGATCTGTACAAGAACATACAGCTCCCGGTGAATAACACCGGCAAGCCACGTATCGTGGTGTTTGATGCGCCAGGCGCTTTGCGTACATTCCTGCGGCCACAGCGGCGTGGTCTGCTGTATGACTTCCACCAGCAGCAGATGCGTGTGCGCAGCATGGTGCGCGCATTCAAGCAGGCTGGATATGAGCTTGTGGTGTTCCTTGACAACGCTATTCCTGATGAGAAGCTGACCACCTGGTACAGGCGCAGGTGAGGGCAGCGGCAGCACAGTGGTGGTGGCGGCAACAGCATGAGCAGGCACATGCTACAGCAGTGCCATGGGGATTGTTAGAGTTTGTTAGCACCTACATCAAGCACATGCCAGGTATAGCAGCAGCGGGGGGACATGCACAGGGCAGCAGTGGGATAGCCACCAGGACCCAGGTGCAGCAGCAGCAGCAGCAGCAGCAGCAACAGGGCAGGTACATGCAGAGCGACATTGTGCGCAGCATGGCTGTATAGCAATAGCGCCCGTGGAAGGCATGCAGTTGAACAGTTTCGTTGTAGTACGCTGACAGCAGGGGCAATACCATTTCAGATTCCTGCAAGCACCTGGTGGGCTGTTTTGTCTTACGCGGCTCTGCCCTGCTATCGCTCAAAGTCTGTGCTACATGTCCTGTGCTACATGTGGACTGTCAGTTGCTTGGTCAAACCATTCATACAGCCTTGCCTCACAGCACACACAACGCCACATCCTTTGTATGGCGCTACTCTTCCTGCGTCATCACTTTGTTGTCCCTGCCGCCGCCACTGCTGCTGCTGCTGCTGCTCACTCCTGCAGGGCTGTCGAGGCTGCCACGCTGGGCAAGCTGAACAAGCACCTGGCTGGCGAGGTGCCTGCCAGCAAGCCTGACAAGGACAAGAACCTGCCTGAGGGGCTGTGGCTGCCACCAAACACGGCACTGCAGGTGTGCACTGTTGAGCATTGCAAAACACCCGCATTGGCTGGGTGTGTGATCTGGAATTGAGGTAGTGATTGGTTGTGGTTGTGGTTGCATCAGCAGCGGCCGGTGTGCCTGCATTTGTAGGGTGGGCAGGCAGACCTGATGCAGGGCAGGAGTGCAGTGGGAATTTAGGGTGACGGCATGCTGGGGTCAATCCTAGTGATGTGTGACGTAGATTGGGGTGGACAGTGTCCAAGGCAGAACTAAAGCTAGGTGGGATTGGAGGGGTTAGGACGGTGTCGGAGGCAGAGCCTTTGGGTTGTGAGTTTGTTGTGACCTGCGAACTGCAGAAGGCACTCGGCACGGTCAGGTGGTGCACTGGCGGGCATCAGGTGGCAATTTGCTGCAGAAGGCGCATGTTAATGATGTTGTTATGCAAGGGCTGCACAGGCTGCCGTCAATTCAGCGGCACACTAGCAAATAGGCGAACAGTGCACTAGGCATTTCCTACAACATCATGGCCTCATATTTTAGCGCTGTGAGCGCCTTGGTTGACTGCTGTCGCTGCTCCCGCAGAACATTTGCCTACTGCAAGCAGTTAAGAAGCAGGACAATGCACCCGCTGCGATCCTTGTTCAACGGGCCTTGCTGCTGCTGCTTCTGCTGCAGGTGCTTGGCGATGAGTTCGCGCAGCTGGGCTGCAAGGTGTTCTTCTCCTTTGACGACAGCGACAGGGAGGCTGCCTACTGGGCCAAGGAGAACAAGGCCTTTGCGGTCATCACTGATGATACCGACTTTATGTGCTATGAGGGCGTGGACCGCATCTGGTCCGCCAACATCAAGCTGCCAACGGGTGAGCTGCAGGTTCTGCGACTAGCGGTGGCGTTGAGGCAGGGTGTTTTGTGCGACTTGTTCCTGGCTGGTCTGCTTGGCTGCGTAGCTGCATGGCTAGAGGTGCGATTGGGGTTTTGGGGTACCCCAAATGCCGAGTTAGTGCACATGATGCTGGAAGTTGAACGTGAACGCAAGGGCAGGTTACAGTGCACTTCTGGTCTGTTTGTCATCAGAGAATGGATGCACATAGGTGTGGACAGCGTATGGGCTGCCTGATGACAACTTTAAACATGCAGCATTGGCCATGATGGGGCGTGTGTTGGTGTAGCAAGAATGCTGTCTTGGATTGTGCAGAGTGGTGGGTGAAATATATGTGTCCAGTGGTTGCTTGCCTACCCCATACATGCACCCGCCTGCTGCTCACTCACAGCATGTCGTCAAGGCACAACGGTGCATTCACCTTGCAATGTTTTGCGTCAAGGTTGGGTTGCCCAAGACATTCAACTGGCCGCATGGCCGGATGAGGCCACCACGCTGTGTGTTGACATGTTTCTGAGCGGGTTGTGTGCGTGGTGTATTGGCGTGGCTGGGCTGGGTTCAATCTGCAAAGCAAAGCCATTCGTGGTGGTGGAGCGGCAGGCAGTGGGTGTGTATGTGCATCAACTGGGGTGATGCACATTGCTGCAGCGGCATATGTTGGTACACATTCGGCATTGACAGCCAGGGGCATGCATCATAGCAAAGTTGCAGGTGTGCTGCCTGGTTGCGCTGAAAAGTTGCGCAGCGTTTTGTCCAAGGCTGATTCGTCAATCAAGGTGTTGCGTTCTGTATCTGATGATATTTGGGGCAGTTCTGGAAGATGTCGGATGGTGTCACCGTGTATTGCTGCTTTTCTTGTCAAGTCTTGGGATGTGCGCAATGCATGCAAACATTCTGGAGCAGTGCTCCCTCCTCTTTCCGCCCCGGTGGGGCGCGGGGCCGATGGCGCTGATGCTATGGCTTGAATGGGTAATATGATGATGATGATGATGATGATGATGATGATGATGATGATGATGATGATGATGATGATGATGATGATGATGATGATGATGATGATGATGATGATGATGATGATGAGGTGTGCTGCCTGGTCGTCGAGTGCAGGCGTTCTGCACCTGCTGCATACACACTCAAGGCACTGCACCCCACTGCTGTGATCTTCATCTTCGATTCTTTGCTTATCCTTTCCTGTTTCCCTCCCTTGATCCTCTCCGTGATCCTTCTCTACAGTCTCATTGAGATCCTCTTGCCCTTGATCCTTGATGCTCGCCTTGATCCCCTGACTCTGTCGGTGCACTGCCTGGTCTGCTGCCCCGGCTGGCCCCGCCGCACGCTCACCCCTGCAGGCCGCAGCCAGGCGCACCCGCAGGCCATCCGCGTGAGCGAGCTGCGCAGGCAGAGCCTGCTGGGCGCCCTCGGCCTCAGCCAGACGCAGCTGCAGCAGCTGGCAGGCCTGCTGGGGAACGACCACATCAAGCACATCGCCAAGGACAGGGTCGCAGCGCTCAAGGCAGCGAACCCCAACGAGCACGTGGTGGCACTGCTGGCCAAGCAGGTGCTGGAGCTGCAGCCGCAGCTGGCGAGCCTGTCGCCGGCTGCCGCTGCCGCCGCTGCTGCCACTGCTGCTGCTGTTGCTGCTGCCAAGGAGGCAGCAGCAGCGCTGGAGCGGGAGCGTGCCACGTTTGATGCAGCGGTGCTGCAGGTGGTGGCGACTGCAGTGGCCAACGTGTGCCGCAAGGCTGCAGAGGATGCTGCGGCTGCTGCGGCTGCCAAGGGCAAGAAGGGCAAGGGAGCAGCGGGTGGTGCAGCTGCAGAGGTAGTGGCACCAGAGGTGAAGCAGCTCGTGGCTACTGCAGTGTCACGCACAGTTGCAGCAGCGAATGGTGCCGAAGCAGGGTCAGAAGATGAACAGCATGATGAGCTTGATGATGGTCACCACGAAGACGACGAGCATGGTCAAGAAGAGGATGCAGCAGCAGCGGCAGCTGATTCGGATGCAGCTGTGCTTGCTGCCGATGCCAGCAGCGCAGCTGGTGAGGCAGCAGCCGGCAGCCCCTCTGACATGCTGGTGGACCGCTGCAGGCGCTCGCTGCTGCAGTACGGGCCGTGTGAGGTGCAGCCGCCGGTACAGGTTGGCAGCGGCGACCGCTGGCTGCTGCAGCACAAGGGCATCCTGATGCGGGGCGTGGGCCTGGAGGACATGTCCAAGACGCCCAGCCATGTGCTGCTGCAGCCGCTGCGGCTGAGCGTGTATGCATCCATGGGGCTGTCCAGTGTGACAGAGTACCTGTGCGTGCCGGACGAGAAGTGGAAGGAGTGGGCAGCTGGGCGGGCGGTGAGCGTGCCTGCGCAGCCTGCAGCAGGAGGCAAGAAGTTGGGCAAGCCTCGCCGCAGCAAGGACAAGGGTGGGGCCATCGACCCGGCAGTTAAGAAGCTAGTGGCTGCTGTGTTTGCGAGTGTGGTGGCAGCCAACGGCGGCACGCCAGTCGCTGCAGCAGATGCAGCAGCAGAGCCTGCAGCAGCTGCTGCAGCAAGTGAGGAGCCAGCAGCAGCTGCAGTGGCAGGTGCCACATCAGCAGAGGAGTCACCCACCGAGGAGCCAGCAGCAGCAGCAGCAGCAGCAGAGCCAGCAGCACCAGCAGCAGCAGAGGATGTTGCAGCAGATGCGGACGGCGTTCACCCAGCTGTCAAGAAGCTGGTTGCTGCTGCTGTCGCCAACGTCGTGGCTGGCAAGGCGCCAGGCAGGGGCGGCAGCAAGGCGTTTGTGCCGCTGCCCAAGACGCTGCCCAGCAAGCCCCTGGAGCTGGTGCAGTTCATCGTGAGGAGGCTGCGCGCACTGGACCCCTCCGCTGAGCAGCTCAGCCGCCACCAGGAGAAGCTGCTGCTGCTGCAGGTGGGTTGCGCGTTCCTTTGCAGAGGTGCTCAACAGGTGGCCATTGCAGCGTGCATGCTTGGTGTTGGCAGGTGGCGGGTGGGTGACGACGCGGATGCCAGGCCTACCCGCCTTGACGCTCCTGCTGCTGCGTGTTCAGCATGCGCAGTTGGCGTACGTAAGCACCCATGCAGGGCATGCACCTCTGGATGCGTTTGTGTTCCATGCTGCGCTAGAGCGTCATCAGCTTTGCACCAGACGCAGCTTGCATCCGCAGCTCGTGCTGCCTGCTCAGCCACTCGTTGCAACATGCTTGCTGATGGGCTGCTGCAGCAATGTTGCGATGGTGTTTGTGTGTACACAGCCCCTCACTGGTGCCTCCCGCTCCTGTCGCTCCCTCTTGCCTGTCTCCGCACTCGCCCCGTATGCTTGTCACAGGCTAGCCACCGCAACGCGTGCCAGCATGCACTGCGCATGCAGCGGCTGCGGCCGCAGCTGGTGTCGCTGCCGGACCTGCACGCTGCCAACCTGTTCCTGCAGGGCTACAGCACGCTGCAGATTGCTGCCGACGGCAAGCTGCCCAAGATCACCAGCTTGCTGCACGTGGAGGCCTTCCACATGCTGGCACAGAACCAGGAGCAGGCAGGCAAGGTGAGCAGGGGCCCTCCCAGCCTTCAAGGGGATGGACTGGGCTGTGTGTCTTCTGCGTCACTGCTGCGCTAATGGTCTGCTGGTGCGGAGCCTGAGGGTTCTTCTGGACTGGACGGCTTGTGATTGGCGCCTCGCTATTCGTTATAGATGTGGGGTCAACACAATGGTTTGACACTGCATTTTCGGTTGGGTCTGCCAACCCTGTGCATGGCCTCGCTGCAACCTGATTGTTGTCGCTGCACTTGGCGCATGCATGGTGATATTGTAACGTTGCCTTCAGGACAGCATCTGCACGTGCTCCTCCAGCGTCAGCATCGGCGTGCGGAAAGCTGTACGCTGCACCTGGTTGCCGCCCACATACGCGCCCAGCTCCTTGTCTCCACCTCTCACCCCTTCCCTGCGTCAACCTGCCGTCTTCACCGCCTTGCCGCCTTGCTTCAGATTGCCAAGAGCCTCAGCGACGCAGACATGGCCAGGGACGCAGCGCGCCAGCAGGGCGGCCAGGGCGGTGCACGCCAGGCGGGCGCGGCAGGGCGCGGCCAGGCAGGCGCCAAGCAGGGCCCAGGCAGGGGCTTGGCGGGCGCCCAGGGCAGGCAGATGCAGCAGCACGGCCAGCAGCAGCGTGGCGGCTACAGGCCGGGGCCTGCGGGAGGCAGGCCGGGCAGGGATGCGCAGCAGGGCATGCCGCATGATGGGGGCAGGGCCGGGTACGGCCGCCGTTCGGACCACCAGCAGCAGTACGGGGCGGGCGGTAGTGCAGGCTATGGTATGGGTGGCAGGGGCAGGGGCTTCCCGCAGCACAGGGAGGGCTACCAGCCGTACCAGGCTGGTGGTGCGGCTGCTGCAGTTGCTGCTGGCGGTGTGCCCCGTGGGCCAAGGCAGCAGCAGCAGCAGAGCGAGCCACTGACCTGGCAGCAGCAGCAGCAAGGCAGTGGCGGTGGCGGTGGCAGTGGTACTGGTCGCTACAGCCAGCAGCAGCAGCAGCAGGGGTATGGCGGCAGTTACAGCCACCAGAGTGGCTATGCCCAGCAGTACAACCAGGGCTACCAGCAGTACGATCCGTCAGCGTTTTACCAGCAGTCGGCGTATTACGGGCAGGGTGGGTATGCAGGGGCCTATGCTGGAGGCTTTGGGGCAGGGTACGGTGGTCAAAGTGGCACCGCTGCAGGCAGGCAAGGCGGTCACCGCAGCCAGGCCGGCGGGTATGACGGCGGCTACGGCTCCACTGCTGGCTACGACGCCAGCGGCGGCTACGGAGCTAGTGGCGCTTATGCAGCTGGTGGCGCATATGGGGCCAGTGGCGCATATGGGGCCAGTGGCGGTTACGGCGGCGGCTACGGCGCCATTGGCTATGGCTACCAGCCGTACAGCCAACAGCATTACGTACACCAGGGCGGCCGCGGCGGCAACCGGCAGCATCAGCAGCAGCAGCAGCAGCAGGGCAGTGGTGAGCTGACATGGCAGCAGCAGGAGATGGTGGGCGGCGGCGCTGCTGCAGGTCGTGGCAGGCAGCAGTCGCATGGCGGGTTGCAGGGAGGCCACCAGCAACCACAGCAGTAGCCAGCCGTGGCAAGAGCTGGGGCAGCGAGTGGCTATGGCGTGCTTGCAGGAAGTATGCAGTATGCCTGCAGCCGGAAGTCATAGCCGCGGCTGCTCTGCCGCTGCGTCTTGTTTAACTGAGCTGTGCCTGGTTGTGCAAGTGCACAAAGGACGTCGTCGTGTAGCACTGCTGCCAAGACACACGCACGCGGGGCTGTCATTGTACAGATGTCCTGCCAGCACTTAGGACTCGGTGCTGCCAATCGGCAGCAATGTTGATTGCAGCCCAAACTAGAAAATAAATAGCCAGGGAAGCAGCAATGTGTGGTTCCAGACAGCCCGTGGCGCAGGCCCACTCTAGCCATGTGCTGCATCTGCTGCATTGTTCTTAGCAGCCCTTCACCTTGTTATCACCTGCATCTTTTGCCAATGATTGGTAACAGGCTTGTCACAGCAGCTACGTGCCACATGCAGAGACAGCCATGATGGGCAAGGCGCCATCTCAGCATGTGAGTGCCGCTTTTGCTGCATTGTAACATGTATTACATGTCTTTGCTTGAGGGAGGCCGGGTAACTCTGCTTCGCTTTCCTGCTGAAGTCAGAGTGCTGCTGCTTTTTGCATGTCTTCTGCAACCCTTTTCAAGATGAAGAATAACTCCGATCTACAATTGCTAAGCAAGATGCATGAGTGCGCACACGTTCTGCGCCGTGGCTCGCCAAAAGCCCCGCATCCGGATGACCGGTGGAGCGGGTGAAGCAAGTTTGACCGTCGCCAGTTCGCACATGCACCGTAATTAAGCTTTCCTGGATATGGCTTGGTTGGCATTCACGCCAGGTTATGGTACACTCTTAGACTGAAAAAGCTATCCACATCCGGAAACAACCCTACACATAGAAACATAACTAGCCAAGGCAAACGCACTTGATGACAAAGCGAATATGTGCATGTCATGTGTTGCGCAGATGTCGTAGCTGCTGAGCAGCTGCGCTGATTATCCTCCGGTCCTCTGCTGCATCCAATTGTCCATGAAGCCAGGCCTGTGGATGTAGCTGATCTCACGGCCATGTTCTGGAGCGAATGCAATCAACAGTGATGCGGTATGTTTCTCAATTGCATAGTGCTGGCAGCCTGGCAGCCTGTATCAGCGCCGCTAACGGGGAGCTGATGGATGGGTAAAACAGTTCTCAGCACAGTAGTGTTCTAGCAAGGAGAAGGTGCTACTTAACATCAGTTGCTGGAGTCCTGTTAGCTGTGTGGCTTGGCAGAATGAGTCTGGTGCCAGCATTTCAGGTACGTTGGGTACGCCATGCAGTGTTGTGCTTTGACTGCTGCCTGCTGCTGAATATGCCACATGGTTCATAGGTGGTGATGCATACCACACGCTCAGCAAACTAAGTTCGTGTACATGTGCGGCTGCATGGCTTTGCCCATGCCCTCATACATTTGACGGCCATTTTGATCACTAAGCACAGGTTAAAACAGCATATACAGGAGGTGTGGTCACCATTGAGTTGTGTACATGCAGGTTCATCTTGGCCAGGCCCTGCTGCCAGGCAACAGAACAGCACTCTACCGCAGCTCTGATGGGCCTTGCCTGGTGTTTGCCACAGCAGCAGGCAAGGTGCTGGTTCACAACCCACACGAGGCCAGCACAAACGGCAGCAGGAGCCAGCCACACCTCAACATCAACAAGCAGATAACAGCACTGGCAGCCGGCCCGCTGCTACCGCAGGGCTGTGAGCGAGATGTGCTGCTGATAGGCACACCCAATTTCCTGCAAGCATATGACATCCAGCAGAACAGGGACTTGTTTTTCAAGGACGTGCCGGATGGCGTCAGCTGCATAGTTGTCGGCAAGGCAGGCAGTGCAACCTCCCCCCTCGCAATCGTGGGTGGCAGCTGCTCTGTGCAGGGCTTTGACAGCAGCGGGCAAGAGGTCTTCTGGAGCGTCACTGGTGGCAATGTGACAGCACTAGCACTAGCGGACATTGATGAAGACGGCCGCAACGAACTCCTGGTGGGGTGTGACGACGCAGACATACGCGTGTTCAGGGATGAGCAGCTCCTGCTGCAACTGCCAGAGGCAGATGTGGTGGTGGGGCTTGCCGGGCTTGGCCGCCAACGCTTTGCATATGCTCTGCGCAACGGCACGATTGGCGCATACCAGGGTGGCGTGCGGCTCTGGCGTGTGAAAAGCAAGCATAGCGTGAGCTGCATTGCTGGCTTCGACCTCAATGGAGATGGGTTGCTGGAGCTGATCAGCGGCTGGTCAAACGGCAGGATTGAGGCACGCAGCGCAGCAAGCGGGGATGTGGTCGCCAGAGACAGCCTGGGCAGCGGTGTGGCTGGCCTGCTGACCGGCCAGCTGCGCGATGCATCAGCAGCAGCAGGCGGCCAGGTCGGCAGTGCAGGTATGGTGGAGCTGGAGTTGATAGCAGCAAGCAGTGAGGGTGAGCTGCGCGGCTACCAGACGCAGCATGCAGAGCTGCAGGCAGAGAACCCTGGTGACATCAGCATGCAGCAGCAGGCCTTGATAGATCTTGCCCAGAAAAAGCAGGAGCTGATCTATGAGCTCAGCAGCTACCAACAGCAGCAGCAGCAGCAACAGCCGCAGGGCATGGCAATGGCACTGGGGATCGCAGCAGGTGGTGCGGCTGCCGGTGGAGCCAGCACCTCAATTGCTGGTGACATAGCATCTATGATCCCACCCGACACACGCGTTGACAGCTGCATAGCGCTGAACAAGGGAGCACTCAGCTGTGAGCTAATCCTGCGCACCAACAATGCCACTGTCATCAAGGCAGCCATCATTTTTGGGGAGCAAGTGTTCCAGGTGCGCTGACGTTTCCCACAGATGAAGCAGCAACACCATTGCTGCCTGCATGCCATGACTCTGCCTGCATGCCAAGCCCCAGCAAGACAACAGCCCTTGCAGACTACAACCCAGCCAGACATGCCTGTGCTGTAGCTGACCACACATGCCTACTGCTGTTGCTGCTGCTGCTGCTGCTGTTGTTGTGGCAGAACGAGAGCTTGTTTGTTCGCCCACCTCAGCCCTCCAGCAGCTTGACAGTGCAGCTGGCGCCTGCACGTGACACTCCCGTCATGCTGTTGATGAAGGTGCTCGTGGGCAGCAGAACCAGCCAGGTGAGCAGGAGCACAGTGAGAGGGCCAACTGGGAGCACAGCAAGACACACAGACAGTGCAAGCAAGTACTTGACAGCAGGGCATAGTTTAATAGTTGCGCTGTGATGTTGCATTCAGCTGCCCTTGCAAGCTTCATCTGCGCACAGTTCAGCCTGGCACAGACGCTTTCTAAAATCAAGCAGCTGCATGTTGTGGTATGCTGCGTTGGATATCTCTGTTGAACCCTCAAATACCTGCGCCTGTATCTGCTGCTGTTGCTGGCAAAGCACGTCATATGCAAGCTGCTGGCGTATACATTATCCTGCTGCTCATGATGATGATGATGTTTATGATGACTCTGCTGCACCACACGATCTGCCTGTGTCCACTGTTCTGCCAGGTGTACCACGTGTTTGAGCTGGAGATTGAACTGCCCAAATACGCCATGTACGCAGCAGAGGAGCGTGCGCTGTCTGCAGGCCCACCAGCCAGCCATATCAGCTTCGTCATGCAGCACCCGGCTTCGCGCATTGCCAGCTGGGTTGAGTCCCGCTTTTCCACGAAGCCCAACTTGGGCAACGGCGCCAACAGCCTGGAGGCTGCCTTCACATGCATGCGCAGCCGGCAGCCGCTGGTGGTGCGTGCCGCTGCTGGGTCGAGCAGGCTGCGTGTGGCGTTGCACTGCGAGTCCATGGAGCTGGCCGGGGAGCTGCTGCAGGTAAGGAAGGGACAAGGCCTGCAGGTTCAGCCTTGAATCTGGCTGTTCTGCACGCGACGGCTTGTGATCGAATGGTGGTTGACAATTGTGTTAGCAGGGTATGCTGCCTTGCTAGGGCTGCTCAGGTTGACACGCATGTTGTCATGCAATGCGGATAAGGCGTGGCAGTTGACAACAGCGGTCAACTGCAAGAACTTGCACGACCGCAGCAATAGTTTTCTGTTGATGCAGTCCAGGCAGACCTGGTTGTCGGTTGGTTTGTTTTCATGCTGCTTGTAAATGTCACAGAATGTCACGAGATTCTGTGCGACACAGATGCAGCAAATTTGTGCTGCTTGCCGCTGCTCAACTGCAGGACCTTGCCTCCTACCTAGGTGTCAGTGACCTCAACAGCACTGCCAACTTTCCAGGTGCCATGGAGAAGTTCAAGGCAATCCTAGCCCGAGTGGAAGCCTGCAGTGCTACGCGCTCACTGGTGGAGGGAGGCACAGCTGCCCTGTGTGCCTCAATCAAAGCAGGTGGGCTGCTTGACACTAGCAACAGGCACTGTTCATTCGACAGCTCAGCACATGAAGTGCACAAATGCGATGCTCCCTGCTGCAGTGCAGCTAGGACCCAACGGTACGAGCGCAACTGCTCATCAGCGCACATTACCGCCAGCACCACCCAACCACGGTGAACGTGATTTTCACCATCATGTTCCCAACTTAGCCCCAGCAGCGTCAACATGTGCATCATCCTAGGGCCTAAAAGCTTTGCCACTGGCTGCACTTCTAACGCATCTGATGGTCGCCATCCATGGCGCTGTCATTGCCTGAGTCACAGGTATTGCATGGATCTAGTGTTTGCAATGAGCCTGTCGTTGGCTCGAATACAATACAATACAATACAATACAATACATCTTCAGGATTGAAACCTGACCTCAGGCACTAGCCCAGCGAGCCGCTACTCCGCTCATGAGGTGATCGTAGTTGTACCCAGTCTTTCCTTCGTTGTTTGGGCGATCGAAACCACCCGCGCAAGTCCGTCAATTCCAGTTGCTTTTTATGCCCAGCCACGGGCGATGTTCCAGCCGTGTAACATGCAAACTTGCATGCATGCAGCATGGTGTCCCTGTACGCGTCACTGTTGCTACCTTGGAAGTATTACACTGCAAATATGCCTTGCTCTGCGCTGCTGTGTGCCTGCAGGTGTGGTGCGTGCAGAGGATGCTCGCCTGCTGGGTGACATGGCAGCGCTGCGCAGGCAGCACAGGCGGTTAGCAGACCTGAACCGTGACATGTGGGGCGAGCACAGCAAGCGTGCAGCTAACCAGACAGAGCTAGTAGGCGGGCTGAAAGGCATCAACTTAATGATACAGCAGGCAGCTAAGCTGCGTGTGGGGCCTGCACAGGCGCGTGTAGTTGCAGCATGCAGGGCGGCTATCAAGGCCAACAACTTGCAAGCGCTGAGCAAGGTGGTGTGCGAGGGCAGCGCTGCGGTGAATGTGTGAGCTGCTGTGCGGTGACTGCACGTAGCTGCTGTCATTGAGTGGCTGCTCATTAGCAGATTCAAAGAGATTGGCAAGCGTGACAAGGTTTTGTGTAATGCCCGACCAAGGAGCTTGATGGCAGTGCCCGCGTAGACAAAGTACACTGCAGAAATGCTGCTGCTTGTTGGTTGCCTTGGAAATGGCTGTGCAGATCTTTGGCTGCTGTAGTCCTGGTGGCAAGGCAGATTGCGTTGCTGATGTTACAGTTTGGTCACGGCAACATAATCAAGCAAATTGCAGGCAGCAGACTACATATGTATATCCATTTATATGCACAAAGCCGCAACAGCAGGTAGGAAATGCCAAGCCCACACGATCGCATGAACAATGTCAGCTTACCTGTGCATGCAAGTGTCAATGCAATGCAGCGGCGCAGTACAGTGGGTGGAGCCAGCTTTGTTTACATGCGCAGCCTCGCATGCAGGGGTAGGGTGACACTGCTTGCATGCTAGCCTTTTGTTGCTGCATTAGAGTGCTGCTTCTTCTTGACAATGCAGAGACGGCTTTCCAGCCTGTTTGGTGGTGTTGAAAAACACCAGTTTGTGGTTTGCACTGAAAGCAGTGCACCAGGCTTGGTCAGCAGCAGCAGGTGGCTGCTTACTCGGCTGCGGCCTCTCCCTTCTTGGACTTCTTGGGCAGCAGGTGGGTGTGGATGTTGGGCAGCACACCACCACTGGCAATGGTCACGGTGCCCAGCAGCTTGCTGAGCTCCTCATCGTTGCGGATGGCGAGCTGGATGTGGCGGGGGACGATGCGGTTCTTCTTGTTGTCACGGGCAGCATTGCCTGCCAGCTCCAGCACCTCAGCTGCCAGGTACTCCAGCACTGCTGCCAGGTACACGGGTGCACCAGCACCGATGCGCTCTGCGTATCTGCCCTTCTTCAGGTAGCGAGCCAGACGACCCACGGGGAACTGCAGACCTGCCTTGGAGCTGCGGGACACAGCCTTGCCCTTGGCCTTGCCTGCTGCCTTGCCACGACCAGACATGATTGCTGTTGTTTGCTTTTGTAGAAATGAGAAGGAACAGGGATCGTAGTTGACACTATGATGCATCGTTGAGTGCTTATATACGCAGCAGAGGAGTGCTGGCAGTCCAGTGGTCGTTTTACAGGCGTCGACCTCAGCTCTGAGCTCGATCGGCGAGTTGAGTGCGGCAGACTCGTGCCCGGGCCCATGCAGCGTGTGAACCCGTGTATAAGCTTTGAGTGCTGTTTCAACAATGCAAAGCAAACGTTCTTAAAGTCAACTCACACTCTTGACCTTACGCGTCAACAACAGATTGAAATGGCACCCAAGGCAGCTGAGAAGGCTCCGGCCAAGGCCCCTGCCAAGAAGACCACCGACGGCAAGGCCAAGAAGAAGAAGATCAGCAAGGCCGAGACCTACAAAATCTACATCTACAAGGTGCTGAAGCAGGTGCACCCCGACACTGGTATCTCCTCCAAGGCCATGTCCATCATGAACTCGTTCATCAACGACATCTTCGAGAAGATCGCTGGTGAGGCCAGCAGGCTGGCTCGCTACAACAAGAAGCCCACCATCACTTCCCGCGAGATTCAGACTGCCGTGCGCCTCATCCTGCCCGGCGAGCTGGCCAAGCACGCCGTGTCTGAGGGCACCAAGGCGGTGACCAAGTTCACCTCCGCCTAAGCAGCTGCCTGCTGGTGGCTGGCTAAGGGCAGGTCATGCCAGGCAGCTGCCTGCATGCCTTGCCCAATACCCTCCAAACTGGTGTTTTTCAACACCACCAAACCGACTGGAAAGCAAAGCAGCTTGTTGTTGACAGAGAATGGTGATGTCAACTGTGCATGCATGACAAACAGCTGGATGCTGTAGTACAAAGTTAGTTCAGGGCGCTGTTGCGCAGCATTCGGCCCGCATGCTTGGAGCATTACAGTGAGTAGAGCCAGCGGCGCTTACAAATGCCAATGCAGCTTTTCATGAGGGAGGTCAGGTGACTCTGCTGTGCTGTTGGGTTGTGCTGCTGCTTGATAGAGCATGCTTTGTGCTCATCACTATATATGAGCGCAGCCTTGTGGGACTTGGTAATACAATTTGACACTATCTGTTGTCAGCTTTGCTATCAGCTTTATGGCTGTGCCTTGTAATTGGCTTCCAGCTACACCCTAGCTGTACAAGAACCAATATCAAATAGCAGGACTTTTGTGCAGATTTGTCGTTTAAATTTTTGCGCAGTATCTTGTGAGAGGACATGGCACTAGCATGCAGCACACTGGCAGCCCACCCAACCCCCCGCATGAAAGCCAAAGACTGCTGCTGCTCATGCATGCAATGCGGACCACCCACTGTAAACGATGCTGGCGCCACTGATGACATGTAGGAAGCAGCTGTCCAGATCCAAGAGCTTCAGGCGCACCAACCCTTGTGCGTCCAGGAAGCATCAGGTAGAGGGCTGCACACACACGCACTCGATATCTCGAAGAATTAGCTGAAGCAAGCGAAGAGCGCAGCGGCAGCAGGATTGTCGGCGGGCTGGTGCCCAAACGAATCCTGGTCCTGCCGCTGGATGGCTGTTGCCAAAACCTCGATGACAGAACCTTGGCCCGCCAGCTAATGTCTCCGCTTCCGGTGCAGGCAGCAAGCAATCAACACGAAAAGCAGCAGGAGCAGGAAAAGCACACCAGCGAACACAGGAATGCACGCGTGCTGTATCCTGCAGTACCAGTGCACAGCAGTGTCCTCATACACACAGTAGTCTTCTCCACAGTTGTAACATGGGATTCAGCAGGCCTTGATGCTGAAGCATGTCAAGCACGTGAGAGCATGCATGAAGTCCCCCCTCCTTGTTACCAGCAGGTGACTAGTGTAGCATAGCATCGGTGCCGGCGGTGATACCACGCCTAGCCTCCCGAACCCTGATTACAGCTTGCATGGCTGCCGCTGTCATTATCATATCAACAGTTTGGAAGGCGTGTAGGATCACCATGTACAGCAACGTTTAAGAACATTTCCATAAGCAGTCATGACAAGCATCGCCACACTAATGTCTATCGCACACCGCAGTGTTCCCCTCTGGGGATGAGTGATAGAAAGTCATGCACCTGCAAGGCAGCACTGATAGCAGCAATAAACGCAGATGCAGCAGCAAAAGGCAGGAATGACGATGGCAGCAGCAACAAGTAGCAGTAACGCCAGATCGCGTACGCAATAGGTTAAGACTTCTTCTTGTGCACCCTTGTTCAGCAACCGTGACAATTGCGGCGGCAATGACCGCATACGCCAGGACCTTACGTTGCCCAGATCTTTAGAAGACGAAGAAGAAGCACTCCAACTAAGACCTTGTGCACGCTTGGTACTTCAGGCGGGTTTGGTCATGTGTTGCCCGACCTTGGCATCATCTGCAGTGCTAGAAGTCTGTTGGCGGCAGCCACTGTTGAAACAGCTTGCACAAAGTTTGTATACATGATCACCAGGAGAGCTTGAGCGGGCCGCTCCTGGTCAAGCATTGCTTTGAAGATATGCCATTTTGCAGTTACCTGGAGCCCAGGAGCCGTTAAATCCGTTCTTCTACACGGAACATGCACAGCTGATCAGGCAGCAGTCAGGCATGCAAAGCTGGCAAGGTTCATTCAACCTAGTTAGATGATTACTAAGAACAGCTGTGCGATGAGCTGCTTTGGCCTGCCCACAAGCCACAACCAATCTCACCAGTGCAATCCTCAGGTGAACTGGCCCAACAACAGTTGTTAAGGTTTTTACAGGCAGCAAGGCATGCAAGATGCAGTAAAGCACATGTGATGTAATGATGTTTAGCCACCACCAAAGAAGATTGGATGCCTAGATGTCGACAGTCCAGATCAGCAGGCAGAACCAAATTACACCTGGCAATAATGAAGTAGGTAGTGCACGCAGCGACAAGAGGAAAGGGATAAGTAGCTAAAGCTGAATGGTGGTGGCAACGTCCACCGCCTCCCAGCAGCTCCTCTCAACTCCTGCCAAGCAGCTGACACAAAGGTGAACTGGCCCAACAACGGTTGTGGAAAAAACATTATGTCAAGAAGAACAGCACATTATGTGCTACAACACTACCTGAAGCAACTTGAACAGACAATAATCGCGTCAAACTTCCATGTCAAAAAGAACAGCACGTTAACGCAGCAGCATAAAAGCAAGCAAGTCAGCAGTGTCATCCGACCCTTGCATGCAAGGCTGCGCATGTAAGCAAAGCTGGCTCCACCCACTCTGCTGCGCCGCTGGTTGTACTGATGAACACGTTGCAAGCATCCAAGTCCAGAGTAGTGGCTTCGGGGGCACCAACCCTTCGGGGGCACCAACCCAAGTGAGAGGACACGGCACTAGCATGAAGTACACTGGCAGCCCACCCAACCCCCCGCATGAAAGCGAATGACTGCTGCTGCTCATGCATGCAACGCGGACCACTTACGATAAAAGATGCTGGCGCCACTGCCCATGTGCACAGGGCGTCATAATCATATTACCCATTAAAGCCATAGCATCAGCACCATCGACCCCGCGCCCCACCGGTGGGGGGGGGAAGAGGAGGGAGCACTGCTCCAGAATGTTTGCATGTGCACAGGGCAGAAGTGTCCAAAAGTGCACACCCCAGGCAGGGAGGACACACTAGAGATCCACCATTAAATAAAAGTAACTTATAAGTGGCCTCCATTGGGGGGAGCCTTTAGTTGATCGTGACACAGGGGCTTTGCCACGCCGGCATCACAGCAGCCCCCAGGGGTCTCTGCTGCAGTTCCTAAATTATTTCCTGACACCCGCCAGGGTTAGCTCGAAGACAGCGAGTGCCCCCCCCCCCCCTGTTGTCTGATGCCGTGGGATTGCGTCCGGCTTGAAGACCCTAGCCAAGAAGAAGGTCCTGCAGCTGAGCGCACGCAATGTCACCAAGATTGAGCTGGCTACTGCTGCAGAGCAGCCTAATGCGCACACGCTAAACATGAGCCTGAGGGACATTGAACGCTGGGTGCAAGGCAATGCAGGTGGGTGGATTTGCAAAGGGTTTCAGGGGTGGTGCTGCTCATGTGCAATGTTCCATGCCGGCGCTGCCGCAGCGCATCAGCATTACTTTGCTCAGTTGAACGTCAGACCCCGTCATGATAGCAACGCTCACAATCATCATCATCATCATCATCATCATCATCATCATCATCATCATCATCATCATCATCATCATCATCATCATCATCATCATCATCATCATCATCATCATCATCATCATCATCATCATCATCATCATCATTCATCATCATCATCATCATCATCATCATCATCATCATCATCATCATCACCATCATCATCATCATCATCATCATCATCATCATCATCATCATCATCATCATCATCATCATCAATCATCATCATCATCATCATCATCATCATCATCATCATCATCATCATCATCATCATCATCATCATCATCATCATCATCATCATCATCATCATCATCATCATCATCATCATCATCATCATCATATTCATCATCATATTCATCATCATCACCATCATCATCATCATCATCATCATCATCATCATCATCATCATATTACCCATTCAAGCCATAGCATCAGTGCCAGCGGCAACACTCACAATCTCTCCTAGCTAACACCCTTACCCACCACTGCCTGCAAACTGCCATGTGTGCGAGCATAGTAGCACTTAACGTTGGGTCAAGCACTTTGTGAAACGAAACGAAATGTTTTGAACGTACGTTGTAAACGCTTCAGTGCAAAACGTTGCTGGTAAACGCCAGCTGCAGTGGGGCTTAGGCGTTTCAATGGAGCCACCCTCGTAACGCACCGCAGTGTCCCCTGCGGGTGATCAGGCCCTTCAAAGCACATGTTTTAAATGACCTGTTACTCTATCCGTCTTATGTTCAACGTGATTGCAACAATGGGCGGCAAGAAGGCCGCCGACAAGTTGCTATTGCCCGCGCTCTTGCCCGCGCAGCTGCGCAGGTGCAACACATGTTGCCGTGCGGTGTGCCGAGACAGGTGGTCCTTGACCAGCAACGATTACGTTAACACTGTATCTTACAAGTCAGCAATCGTCCTGGTGTCACCGTCCATGCCCAGCAAACGTGTAGAAGCAGCATATGTCCAACAGCTCAATACAGCTCAGCTGAAGTTCAGCTCTGCAGCTGCAGCAGCACAGAAGTCTGTGACTTCGGCAAACAAACGGTAAAATACACACCATTAATTCAGACTCAAAATACACGTAAACATACAACCCCAGGAATGCCAGAGATCGTGTAAATTAGCATGTACAGTACATGTAGAAGTACTGTAACATGATGTTTTGACAGCGTTTCAAACAGGTGCCTGCCTGAGCACTGTGAAACGAAACGCGTTTCAAAACGAAAAGTTTCGTTTCATTTGAAACGTTTAGTGCTACTATGTGTGCGTGTACCATCATCGCCTGCACCGGTGCTCTGTTGCACAAACACAGGGGGGAGGGCTGCTGGTGGGGAGTACTGCTTGTTTACAGCGTTGCACTGTGCAGCAGCAGCAGCAGCAGCAGCAGCAGTGCGGAGGTTGTCAAGGTCCAGCAGTGTGGTGTGCATGCATGCAACCTTGCTCCCTAACGCCATCTTGCTGGCAGCTTGTGTTGCTCTGCTCTGTATTTGATTTGTGCTGCAGATACATGTCACGTTTCAGTCTGCTAGACATTTTTGGACCGGACCTACCATGCATGGGTTCAGCGCGGGTGACAACCTGGACTGGAGTACAAGACCAGCGGCAAGCATGCGGTGTAGGTGGCGCCGGCCCACCTCACACTGTGTTTGTCCGCTGACTTTTCTGCTTGCTTCAGGTAATTTTGGGGGGATGTTCAAGGCGCAGCCTCTACCTTTGCTTCCTGGGCGTGGACAGCGCCCCAGAAGCGGCTCCCTTGGCCTCAACTTGCTTCATGTTCATCAGTACTACCATGGCGCAGAACAGTGGGTGGAGCCAGCTTTGCTTACATGCGCAGCCTCGCATGCAGAGGTGGGGAGACAATGCTGGCTTGCTTGCTTTTTTGCTGCTGTGTAAAAGTGCTGCTCCTTTGACAGCATGTGCAAAAGCAGCACAAACACAACATCAGAAGTTGAATGGGTGATATGATGATGATCAGAAGTTGTTGGTTGAAGCAAGCAACAAAAACGTGTACAACGTGTCTGTGTCATGACTTAGCACTGTTAATCTGATGCGGCTGCCAAGCAGGCTGTTGGTACATGTTTGCTCTGTTACTTGCAGCGTACAGCACACTCAACCTAGAACTGACGGCCAACTCAACCAGCCTTGATAGCGTAGTCTTTCCATATGAACTGGTGGTGTTGAAAAACACCAGTTTGGGTTGGTTGATTAAACCAGCTGGCTGTCCTGCACTGCTGGATAACAGCAGGCAGCAGCTCAGGCACAACCAGCTGCTGCTCAGAGCCTGGCAAGCTGCTTAACCGCCGAAGCCGTACAGGGTGCGGCCCTGGCGCTTCAGGGCGTACACCACGTCCATGGCAGTCACGGTCTTGCGCCTGGCGTGCTCAGTGTAGGTCACTGCATCACGCACAACGTTCTCCAGGAACACCTTGAGCACACCGCGGGTCTCCTCGTAGATCAGACCGCTGATACGCTTGACGCCACCCCGGCGAGCCAGACGCCTGATGGCGGGCTTGGTGATGCCCTGGATGTTGTCGCGAAGCACCTTCCTGTGGCGCTTGGCTCCACCCTTGCCGAGTCCCTTGCCTCCCTTGCCGCGGCCAGACATGATTTACTGTGCTGTTGTGTATTGAAGAGGAAAGAAGCGAGTGGTTGATGAAGTGAACGAAGTCCAAGGGCTTATATAGCGCTACAAAGTGCCTGCAATTGCTGGCACTCAGGTGAGATCGTCAGCTCACTGGCAGCTGAGCGAGCGTGAGTATTACTTTGATTTGCCTAGGCTGACGCTACCATACAAAAGCCCAAGTTCTTTTGTTGCTGATCACCAACATACGTTCATACAACTTTGATATTGTTTCTGCAAATCAACAATTATGGCCCGTACCAAGCAGACCGCTCGTAAGTCCACCGGTGGCAAGGCGCCCCGTAAGCAGCTGGCCACCAAGGCCGCTCGCAAGTCCGCACCCGCCACTGGTGGTGTGAAGAAGCCCCATAGGTACAGGCCCGGTACCGTGGCCCTGCGCGAGATCCGCAAGTACCAGAAGTCCACCGAGCTGCTCATCCGCAAGCTGCCCTTCCAGCGCCTGGTGCGTGAGATTGCCCAGGACTTCAAGACCGACCTGCGCTTCCAGTCCAGCGCCGTGCTGGCTCTGCAGGAGGCTGCTGAGGCCTACCTGGTGGGTCTGTTTGAGGACACCAACCTCTGCGCCATCCATGCCAAGCGTGTGACCATCATGCCCAAGGACATCCAGCTGGCACGCCGCATCCGTGGGGAGCGTGCATAAGCTGCTGGCCTGGCAGCAGCCTGAGCAGTACGGTGCCCTATGGCTTCACCCAAAATGGTGTTTTTCAACACCACCACAATATTTGGAAAGCCAGTCTGTCACGGTGTGCTCAAATCAGCATTTGTACCCAAGCAGCAGAGCCTTGTCAGGCAGGTCCTGCTGCCTTCAATGGCACTGTTGCTACTTTGTCTGGGCTTAAGATCAAGGTGCTCAACACTGCCACCTGGACATCATTGCATTTGCTTT